>BPLS01023116.1:41657-68956 GCA_019656275.1 Rhododendron kiyosumense
CTGTGCCTTAGCTTGCAAAACTCCACTCTATCGTGTGACACAGATCTCTCATTCTTTGCTGATAACTTTGAACTTCTTAGGGTGTTGTGTTTTATATCCGCTAAATGCCAAGGAAAAATAGGAAGAATGTATCATTTGAGATACTTGGCCCTTCATTTACCAAAGGTGAACACATTCGACTTTGAATCGCCAATTTCCCACCTCTTCAACCTAGAAACCCTTAACCTTCGGTCGGCTTACGCGTCTTGGGAAACTTTTCTATTGCCTCATGATATATTTAAGATGGTTAAGTTGAGGCATCTGTATGCTGAAGTTTCCTCCAACTGTTACGCGGCTAACTTTGAAAAAACGCGCATAAAGTGGGAGGAGCTATCAATCCTCCAAACCTTGCCGAGCCTTGAGGTTCTCAAATTATCAGCATGCGCCTGTGAGGGAGAAATTTGGAACACAAGTGAACTTGAGGGGTTCTCTCAACTCAAGTACTTGAGGTTACAAGATTTGGACATCGAAGAGTGGAATGCTTCTGAAGATCAATTTCCAAGACTTGAGGTCTTAGTGGTTAAATGTTGCGCATTTTTGAAGCGGATCCCGATCGATTTTTCGAATCTAAACGAACTTCGCGAAATTGAGGTAAGGAGGAGCCGTCGCTCTACAGAGGAATCTGCCAGGGAGATTCAGGAAGAGCGAAGAAATACAAGAGGAGATGATGATTGCATAAATCTCTTGACCATATCCAATGTTTTTTAATTGGAACCAGGGAAAATCTACAATACACACTCCTTATTTAGGTGTACCATATGCACCTATTTTATGGTTTATTCATAACATTTTAGCATGTTTCGTAACTTTTGTCATAGAATTCATAACTTTTTAGCAGTACGATTCATAATATTTTCATTATGATTCGTAACATTTTGGTATATCTTGTAATTTTTACATGATTCGTAACTTTTTAGTAATATGATTCGTAAAAGGGGTGTGTATTGTAGTGTCTTTCTCTTGGAACCACGACGAAAGTGACTATCCATGCATTTCACATAAACCCCGGTTTCAATTACTGTCTGTGCCAGTAGCCGAGTAGTCATTTGGATTACAGCAAAAAAATTTAATTATTGGCAATTGGCCCTATTGTTCCTACCGTCGATCTCTTCTTTAGCCTGTGCTCTATTCTCATCACTGTCTATGGTGAGTGTTTCTTCTGGTCGATGAGATGAGATACATAGGAAATTCTTCCATGCCCCAATGAGTTGTTTTTTACATTTGCTCAATACGAACAGTTATTGGAAGCATCGTTTTTAGATATATCAGTTATATGAACTTCTGGCTAATTAGTACAGGGTTGACCTCTGTATAAGTACTAATCCATTGATAGCCTTGTTTTATGATGATTTCTATATATAGTTTCTGAGAATGACATTTGTGTTTGTTTGCAGTGCTATATTGATCCCTCAAATGGATTAAAATTCTTTTCCCAGCTAGATGGGTTATGCTATCTCAACAACACAGAGACCAACTGTTAAAAACCCAACGGGAAGAGAAAAGGCAACCATAGTCGCAAAGCTAATTTCTGCAATAAATATTAATTTGTACCTTAATTTATGGTTCCGTTTGTTTCGATGTAAAATGTTTTACGATGTAAAATGTTTTTTCAAAAAATAAACTTTGAACTTTTATTTTCCAGTGTTTGGTTGACAGATAAAAAATATTTTCAGAAGTCGACAAAATAGCATAGAAGGAGAGAGAGATGGCTTAGATAAGATGGTGGAATTCGATTCCGGAAATCGACAAAATAATGTAGAGAGAGAGGGCTTAGATGGTGAAATTCGATCCCGAAAATTGATAAAATAGTGCAGAGAGAGATTGTGTTCTCTTGTTAAGGTAGTGGGGTACTTTGGAGAGAGAGAGAGTGTGTGTGTTCTGTCATCTGTGGGTAAAGTAGAGGGGAAACAGTAGGAATTGGCTGCGGGGATGAGAGAGAGAGAGTGTGTGTGTTCTGTCATCTATGGGTAAAGTAGAGGGGAAACAATAGGAATTGGCTGCGGGGATTTCACATGGAAGACGGGAAAGGAATCATGAAAACAACTTACAGCCAATTACATGGTAAGTCAATTTACCCCCACTAAGGGAAATTGTTTTACACTTGAAAATGTTGTACTTGTCATTTATCCAACCAAACACTAGAAAATGAGTAAAATATTTTTGCGGAAAACATTTTACGTTGAAACAAACGGAGTCTATATGTCTATTGTTTTGTCTATCGAATCCCTTCTCTATCGTACACTCCCCACTCTCGATCTCCAACTGAGCCTTTCTGTGTTCTGCCCGGTTATCTCGATTACTTAATCTGTATATGGATTCGAAGGTTTTGTCCTCGCTCTTCTTCTTAAAAGTCCGTAAGCGAGGACAATGTAGTTCTGTTCGCCCCATCTCTGGGCTCGCAGGGTTACGTTCCCTAGTGTTGCATTTTGCTCATTTTCTTCAGTCAGCTTAGTGGTTGTAATATCAGTTTTTGGAAATTTTAGTCGATGGGAATAAAGTTTCTTGGCTGAAGGTTGTGGTTGTTCTGTTGTGGGTATATTGAAAAAAAAACAACACAAACCGAAAAACCAAATACATACTTCATCTGTCCCTTTTTAAGTGTCCAATATAGTTATGCATACTATTTTCGATTGCCTATATCTCTCAATCTATATATTGTTAAAAATATGCAATATATAACTTGTTTAATAGATTTCTATTATTTTCGTAAGACAATGTTTTAAAAACATAAAACGTTATATACGTCATAAACCATTGAAAATTACAAGTAGAACCGCAATAAACACTTGAAAAGGTACATAGAGGGTATTTTTTAAAGAATGTTACTCCCTCCGTCCCTTTATTAGAGTCTTGTATTCCATTTTGGGCTGTCCCTTAATAAGTGTCCATTTTGTAAAGTTAGTGGGTAATAGTTTGTGAATTTTTCATTTTGCCCCTAAAAGTATATTCCATTTTGAAAAGTTAGTGAGTAAAAATGTAATGATGAAATAGAGGGTAATGAGGGAAAGTTGAGATAAAAGTTGATGTGAAATGTATAATGATGATATCTTTTTAATAAGTTGGAATTACGAAGCAGGACTCTTAAAAATGGACGGAGGGAGTATGTAAAACAAACCAGCTAATTTAACATTTTGAGTTTTTTGGCTAGTTCGATAGGCGGACATATTGATTCCGTGTGAATATGTTAATAATATGACAGGTCAAATTAATACATATATTCTCCGTATCAAATACATATGTCACGACCCAATCCATAGATTAAGACCCGTGACCCGTGCTACGTCGAGGTTTATATTTTCTGGTAACTTAATTTGGTAATTCAGGTCTATCCCTTTCCCTATTGTTCTCATTAACAACATTGTGGCATATACTAATACTGGTCTTGTGTAGTTTGGATTTTCGAAAAAGGGCAACCGAGTACAGGGGCCTCTTGGTAAGGGTTGGAGTGGGCAAGATGCATGCAAGGCTGTTTTCATGGTTTGAATCGGGCCACTTGGGGATGTTATTGTTGAAAATAAGTGAATTGGAAACTGGTTCCAAAATAAATCATTTCAGTTGGTTGTAATTGTAATTTATTTTTCCTATATGGTGGATAAATAAATATAGTTGGAGTAATTGGAATTATTTGGTTTGCTGCTGAATCGGGTCGAGCGTGGCAGTAGGTTCATAAGATTCTAAGACTTAATATTTGGAGGGAATTTGTAGTAATTAATTGAATTGGTTACTTATTTAAAGTCTTTTGAATTGAATTTTGTGTTGGTTCATAAACCAACATGTGGCAATCTAAATCAATGGGTGCCAATGCTTCATTTACCTTGGCAACATGAAGTGCCTCTTCATTTGTAACGTGGAAATGGAAGTGAAGTGTTGGTTCGGCCAAAACAAATTCGGACAGTGGTGTCACTCGGTCAACTGAGACCACCCCGAATAGTTGCGTCTTTTTCCTAACACTATTTCGAACAGCGCCGTTCTTCTTAATTTGTTGGGGTGCCTACATCTCTATAAATAGGTATAGAAACTTTATATTCATCTCAAAATCAATTGGCAATGAGTAGAGAGATCCTAAATGTTATTAAGTGATCACTCATTCCACTCCTAAGCAATATGAGACTTTATTTTCTTAACATTGTTGGAACATTTCCAAAATATGTAATGGATATAAAATGTGAATATTGGTGAACGGTTTTAATCCAAAAGGTGTGTCTATTCAGGTTATATGAATGAACATGATTATTGGATTTAAAAGCAAAAGATGTGTCCATCCAGGTTAAATGAATAGGCATGATCTAATTAAAAGCTATGACTATTAGGAGCGCATGAATAGGCATGGCTATTGTGATTAAATCAAGAGATGCGATCTTTGGCTAACAGTCATGATCTTTGCCTATAAAAGGTAAAGGGTTCTACCAATTTGAGTACACAGAATAAGAACCATTCTGATTGTTGTTTCTCTCTAGAATTATCTCCTACGATTATACTTAAGAGGCTTGCAAAATCCAAAGGTATTCGGGTCTCTCTTCGTTTGTGCACAACGCAGTTAGACAACAGTTGGAGACTGGACTTCATTTTATCTTGGAGGCGGCTTCGCTGTAACCCGGTACACATCAGATTCCCTCGAATTGGTGGGGGCGAATATCGTCTTAAGGAAAGCGACATCGTAACGTGACTTGAAGCATCTCTGTTTATCTACTTTCATCGGCTACGACGACTTTTGTACCAACAAACATCCCCCTTTACGTACAGCCGCATTTGAGATCTGTCACGTGTGGCCACTTTTTGGGTCCTATCATCGTGTAGCCTTTTTGCTAGTCTGACATCGTGGGGTGTGGAATGTAAATTTTTAAAATGTGGAGTGGAACAGGCTCCGCTCTGATACCATGTAGAAACTTTATATCCATCTCAAAGTCAATTGGCAATGAGTGGAGAGGTTCCAAATGTTATTAAGTGATCACACCATGCCATTCCACACCCAAGCAAAAAGGTTGCACGATAATAGGACTCAAAAGTGGCCACACATGACAGATCTCAAATGCGGCTGCACGTGAGAGGGGGATATTAAGAAAATAGAGTCTCATATTACTTGGTTGTTCAATGGGTGATCACTTACTAGCATCTGGGACCTCTCCACTCATTGCCAATTTGTTTTGAGATAGATATAAAGTTTCTACATGGTATCAAAACGGGACTCATTCCACCCTACATTTTAAAAATTTACAATCCATACCCTACGATCGATGACAGATCAACAAAAAGGTTGCACGATGATAAGACCTAAAAGTGACCACACGTGAAAGATCTTAAACGCGGCTGCACGTGAGGGGGATGTTAAGGAAATAGAGTCCCACGTTGCTTGGGAATGGAATGGGTGATCACTTAATAACATTTAGAACCTCTCTATTCATTACCAATTGATTTTGAGATGAATATAACGTTTCTACAATATGATCCATCTCCTCTTATTTCAACTACAAAATTCTTACACTCATAGGATACATATTCTGAGAGAATTTTGCACAGTTTGCTGGTTCGTCCGTTGAACATATAAGAGTGCTACTTCCGTTTTTCGAAAATCGGATAATCCTGGGAGGCAAACGTTCAAAAGACCCCAGAGCATCGGTGTTGGTGACGAATTTGCTTTAATGATATAGTATTATTCATAAAAATACTAACCTCAATTGCCAATTTCTGAACGCCTGAAATTGGCCTAGTAAGTTTCGTAATCTGTTTACTTTTTGGTGTGTTGCAATCTGTTTTCCAAATGATAAACGAATCCCGATTCCAACAGTTACCGGCCGCCAAGTTGTAATGTTGGCCGTCGACAACTAAAACAGCTCATAGTTCAGTAACTCAAATAATACAACTAACACAGTTTTTATATTGGAAGTTTGTTAGATTGCTGGCAAATTATACGTTATTTGTTGCATTTCCCTATTAAAGGTTTAAAATTGTTTGTTTTTATTGCACTATCACCTTATTTGGAGAATTAAGGTAATTGGTAGCTAGTGAAGGAGGAAGAATGTGTTGAATATTCCGTCTAATTTAAAATTTTCATGTAACTTTGGATGCCTTCTATATTAATTACTCTGCACACATTTACTCCATTGTCATTGGGATGCCTTTGCTTGGCAGAGGAGCTCCATCCCTTATTCATTTACTCTATCCAGCTGATCCATTCAAAATGGCAGTGCACTGGATGCCATAGTTGTAAAAAGTACTCTCCTAAACCATATGGTGGAAGCCATGATCTTCCCTTTGTGTCAATGTTCCAGCAGCAGCTAGTCCTTCGCGGCAGCTGCGAGCCCTACGCCGTCGGATCTCAAGCGGAAGCATTCAAGCCGCTGCACAGAGAGATAAGGGGGGTAGAGGAGGTGAACGGAGATGCTGCTGATTCGGACGAGTCCGAAGCTAAACGGCATGTTTGGACGAGGATCCCGATGGCTTAATTCCTCTCATTTCCCTTGGTGGTTTAATTTTGTTTTCCAAGAGAACATTTTCTTACACTTTGAAGATAGATTTTAAATTTTTTAGCATAAATTTTGAGTTGAGATGTGAAAACCATGAAGCTTACCCAAGAATTTTTCAGCATTTTTGCATTCTGATTGAGAATTGAGGAAAAAGGATGGGATGGGGCGGGTAAACCCGTTACCCAACAGGGCCAGGAACGGGGGAGATTTTTATTACCTGGTCAGGTTTCGGGGCGGGGTCGGCAGAGGTTGGGAATTTTAGGGTCTGGGTTGGGGTACGTCAAAACCCGCCCCGCCCCACCCCGTTGCCATTTCTGGCCCTTATGTTAATCTTTTTTGCTTAATTAATTAGTTGCCTTGTTTGTCTGTAAGATTGATGACCGTCCTAATGCTTTTTTTTCCTTACTGGTTTTCTTATATAGATTGATGGTGCGCAGTGTCCCAAACACACTAGTCATAGAAAATTGTGAAAATGTTAAGCCTAGGGTTGCTCCAGCAGATCGAACATCTCACAGGTGATTTTACGTTTTTCGCATCGCATCGCTACCTCATACTCTCACTGTCATCACCAAGTTACTTTCTCCTTTCAACTAATTTTGATGTTGTGCTTTGGCTGTTATCTTGTCTTAATTCAGTTCAATGAAGAGGCACGCTCTCCTTTTGTAAAGAAAAACTCAAAGACAGTTTTACATCCTTGGGAGGTATGTATATGTCCAGTGTACATTTGCTTTTTCCATTTCCTTTTTCGTTCCTTGTTGTAAGCGTTGGGGAACATATTTATTTTTTTATTATGTTTGTTGTTTGAGCAATGAGTTGGCCATGTTTAAATGTCCAAAATGATTGCCCATAGCTTGCTCAGTGAAACATGAAATGGTCTGTTAACTATTGGAACTTACCTTCTATTTGCTATGGACTTGGAATTCTCATTAGGAATTACTCCCTCTGTCCCTATTTAATTGTCACTTTTGAAAGTTCGTACCACGTTTCAATTGATTATATCTTGTAATTTATACTGTTTTAAGTGATTTTGAAAACATTGTATTATAGAATAAATCGAGATTTATCAAACAAGATCCATATTGAATATAAAATTTATTACCAATTTAAAGATATAACTAGTTTTTTTATCCGGCCGGTTAGAATAGAACTGGGACAAGTAAATTGAGACAGAGGGAGTATTAATTTCTTTAATAGCGTTTAAGTCATCGATAGTAATTAAAATATCCCCACAAAGCAAGGAGGAGTAGCATGATTTCACAGAGTACGAGGGTTGTCAATGAGATTTCAATATAGTAAGAGGGGTATCCGTGAAATTTACCAAATCGGAGGATAATTAAATATGCCCACCTAATGGCGTGGCAGCGCCATTCGGACTTATAAACACAAATTTCCCACAATTTTATGTACAAAAATGATACTCGTACAATAATTCAAACACAACACCTTACATAATCTCTTACATACATGTGAATTCTACACACACTATCATGTGTGGACCCTACATGTAGGTGAGATGTTATGTAAGGTGTCGTATTTGAATTATTATGTGAGTAACATTATTTTATGTATCACATAGCCAGTGGAGCCCGTGGAGGTGTTATTATATATTTATATTAAATATGCCCATGTGGGCTTCATCAAATATGCCATCAATGAAGCATTATTAAGTTGAATTTCTTGAGAAAAAAATAAAATATATATAAGGTGTTATTATATATTTGTTGGTTGGGGGGGGGGAGCTGAGCTGTAGCCCATATGGGCTTCATCAAAATATGCCGTCAATGAAGCATTATTAAGTTGAATTTCTTGAGAAAAAAATAAAATATATATAAGGTATTATTATATATTTGTTGGTGGGGGGGGGCAGCTGAGCTGTAGCCCCTATGGGCTTCATCAAATATGCCGTCGATGAAGCATTATTATAAGTTGAATTTCTAGAGAAAAAAATAAAATATATACAAATTCAACAATTATAGACAAAGGTTAGATAGAAAATTCAGATGGCATACCGAAGTTTTTGTAATCTGATCAATTTTGGTGCAATCACAGGGAAGTCATTCTTTTTACTTTAATCACAAACTACAAAAAGGAGAGACCACAATTCTACACCTGTTCTATCAATTCACTCGTCCCCTATCTGATTAATATCTTGTTGGAGGGAGAGAGATGGGTGACATTGCTGTTGATATTTTCCTGGAGACTTTGAATCAGCTTATAATGAGCTCCAAGGTTGAATCAATCATAAAAGAGAGACACCAGCTCAAATATCTTGAGAAGGAGATAAAGTATATGAGAGGATTCCTCAAGGTTACGGAGAAGAAACGTAACGAGTATTCAGAAGTGATGAATCTGGTGAGGCAGATCAAAGATGTGGTATCCGAGGCAGAGAATATCATAGAAATGTTTGTAGTTCAAGCTTTCAAGGCTAATCATGCCCCTTGTGTTCTTCGTCAACATCAGGATCATCTTTCCCTTGACCTTGAAAGTGTCAAAAAGGAGATCAAGAGTCTTACGGCTGAGGTGAAGCAGTTTTATGACGAGAATATGTGTGACATTTATGGAGTAGCAGGCAAAAAAATCCAGCACTCTTTTTCCAGAAGTGAAGGTATTTATACATTTTTTTTCAGTATTTTAATATTCAAAAACTACTTAGTGTTTTATGTTTTCAGTTTCAGCTATGTGCTGGGCTCTTATGAGATATTATCATATCCTAAATATGATGTAAGCAAAGCAAATTTCTTTAGTGACGAGCTCTCGAAAATGGGATATGAGAATTTGTTCCATTGCAAAACACAGACTAAAATTTTTGTTACCCTTACTATGGCCCTATTGAAGAAAATGTATGTGACAGGAATTATGCTACAATCATAATTCTGAAAAAAATTTATCAACCAAATTAACGAAATTAAATAGATAAAGAAAGGAATAGAAAATGCTTGTGGCTTAGGAAGGATACACCCCCTTCTGCATTGGGTTGAATGGTGTTCTTTCTTCAAGATACAACGACTTTTGAGTTCTCTTCTATGTATCAAATTAAACTCACGAACGTTGTAGTTAATTCCCTCACACTCTAAACTGTATGAAATCCATAAGCAAATATGTACGTAAAATATGATACAATCCGAGCCATACATAAAACAAGATTAAGAGGATATAATAGAGCAAAGGAGATGTCGTGTGTGAAGAAAGAATAAGAGGAGCAAATATTGTGATAAAGAAGTCGGTGAATTGGAATTCACCTATTCAGAAAAACTAGAAATTTACATAATACGGGAGAAGGGTTTTTGACTCTTATTTCTCTATGAATCCTAATCATTGATTTGCCCCATAAATCCTACAACTCTCCCTCTCCCTCTCAAACAACATTAATTGCACATCTGCCAATAATTAAATCTTACGTTGCATCGTGCCTTCAGGCACGGGCAAACCCTAGTTAAATTATACGCACCGCCGGTGTATATAATTTTTTTAATGTCAAAAGTGAGAAGATCATATTAGTAATAGCTCAACGACACTGACATAACAGAGTTTACATAAATCTTGGACAAAGCCAAACTAATCATCTAACTATTGAAAAAAAGAAAAACACAAGGCAATTGATGTCTTTCACCTCCACTCAAACGTTGAACCTGATGCAAAAAGCAACAGTATTCACAATCTATTGTATATTCAAACCTAGAATCAGCTGTCACAAAAGAGAGAAACTACTAGCCAAGGATAAAAGATAACAAATACCCAGACAATGAGATAAACTTCAACAAAGTATAAACGCACCAATAAACTTCCAAAAATTACAGATTTGACAAGTCTCCACAAGTTGTCCCGCCAAAATCATGTAGGGTACAAGCACTATTGGCACAAATATCATTGTGAAGCAACATCATCTCTAAAAATCCCCGATCCGTTGACAAATATTTGTCTGGAGACGAAACTAAAACTCTCAATAAAATGAGAGACAAAACTCTTATAGATCAAACGACAAATCATTGACCTGGAGAGACAAAAGAAAAACAAAACAAAAAGGAAAGTATAATAGTGTCATTCCCCTCCCACCACCATACAAGGGTGTGAAACCCTAGGGTGGAGGGGAAGGGAGAAGAACGATATTGGTGGCGGCTAGGGTTTTGTGAGAGAGAGAAAGAGAAGAAATGTCTTGTTTCATTTTATACATCAATTTTGAATGTGGTGTATATAATCTATATTATAAAACAAAGCGGGTTTTATCTACTTATACAAACATGAGCACCTCTAAAACTGTTGATCGCCTTCAAGCTAAGATCGTAGCCGTCTGATTAAGAAAATATTTTTTTAAGTTATATACTTTGACCTGGTGTCATGGTATTATATACACTTTTCCTTTCCAAATTATTACCTTTTTGTTTTTGTTTTGTTTTTTTTAAGTTGATATTATTTTAAAAGAGTTGATAATTAACTTGTAAATTATTGCATTTTTATTTCTTCTCTCTATACCTTGGCATTAACTTTTTAAAGTGACGCAGACAGAGAGTGAGTTTTATTGGACAGGTAAAGCAAACAACTTATTTAAGTTGGAATTGTATTTCGTTTGAGCGTGCCTTTAGGCACAAGCATCTGCTAGTTTAATCTCAAAAAACTACTCATATAAACCACAACCTTAGAGCATCCACAGTGGAACAACCAAAATCATAGGGTTGCTAAAGTTACTAATGTTTTCTCAAAAAAGTGTTTATAATGGCATAACCAAACTTAACAACCTCTTAGCAACTCATCAAATTTTGGCCCTAAGAGCATCCACAATGTAATAATCAAAACAAAAAGGTTGCTAAAGTTAGTAATGTTTGCTCAAAAAAATGCTCACATTGTAATAATCAAACTTAGCAACCTCTTAGCAACTCATCAAATTTTGGCATTTGAATAATCAAAACTGGGAACCTTTTTGCCAATAATCAAATCTAATGGTCCCCATATTTTCTCTATCAAGTACACCTATCATTATTTAAAAACCTTCTCTCTTTTCTTTTTCTTTTTTTAAAAGTGTTTTTACACAAAAACTGTTTTTTTTTTTTTAAAAAAAAGGTGTCTAACAGTTTTTCAAAGGAAAAAAAAACCTATTTTTTGAAAACTGTTTTCTTTTTGAAAAAAACTATTTTCAATTTTTTTTTTCACTAAACTATTTTCTTAAAAAATATATATGTTTATTTTTTTCAAAAAGAGTATTCAAATTATTGTCAAAAATTTTAGTTTTTAGAATTTTGTAGTTTAAAAAGGTGACTTGGCAAGTTTTGGTTATCCAATTTTGATTATTACAATGTAAACCTCTACATTGCTAACCTTAGCAACGTCTTAAATGGATAACCAAAAGATGATGTGGCAACTTTTGATTATCCAATTTTGATTATTACATTGCGGATGCTCTAAGAGCATCAGCAATGTAATAATCAAAACTTGTCATGTTAGCTTTTGATAATTTATTTAGAGAGTTGTTAAAGTTAACAATGTGAAGTCCTACATTGTTACTTTTGATTATTCAAATGCCCAAATTTGATTACTGGTTAGAGGTTGCTAACTTTGATTATTACAATGTGAGCACTTTTTTAAATACACATTGCTAACTTTAGCAATCTTTTGATTTTGATTATTACATTGCGGATGCCCTTAGAACATTCACAATGTGATAATCAAAATTGAATAGCCAAAAGTTGTCACATCACCTTCTGATTATCCATTTAAGACATTACTAAGATTAGCAATGTAGAAGTCTACAATATAATAATCAAAAGTGGATAACCAAAACTTACCACATTGCCTTTTCAAACTACAAAATTCTGAAAATTGTGATAATAATTTGAATAGTTTTTTGAAAAATATAAATTTATAAAAAAAACATTTTAGTAATATTTTTTCAAAAAGAAAAAAAATTGTTTTTTTTTTTGAAAAACTGTTGTGTAAAAATGGTTTTTGAAAACAGTTTTTAAAAAATACACCGTCCGTCTTAAATAATTGTCCGGCGTGCAAAATTAGGCCTTACAAAATATGCATGTTTTCATTAAAAATTTAATTTTTTTTCACAATCTAATTAATAGAACTCATTGCTATCTATTGATTTGTGAAAAGTTTTGATTTTTTTAACAAAACAAATGTATCTTTTTAAAGGCCTAGATTTGCTCATCAAACACTTATTTAGGGATGGTGGGAGTAGTTTTTCAAAAAAATAATTTTTTTAAACTGTTTTTTTTAAGTTTTAAAAAAATAGTGTTTTTTTTAAAACTGTTTTTTGAAAACATTGTTGAGAGAGGGAGAGAGAAAAGGGAAGAGAGAAAAAATTTAGTGTAATGATGAATGTTCTTGATTGAGAAAATTAATAAAGGGATCATTGGATTTGATTATTGGCCAACTGTTGTTAGTTTTAATTATTTAAAGACCAAAATTTGAGGAGTTACTAAAAGGTTGATAAGTTTGATCATTACAATATGAGCACTTTTTTGAGCAAATATTGCTAACTTTAGCACCTCTTGGTTTTGATTATTACATTGCGGATGCTCTTAGAGTATCCACAATGTTATAATCAAAATTAAAATATTTTTAACTTAACAATGTTGGTATAAAATATGGCTCACAATACTATAATCAAACTTAACAATCTTGTTAGAAATAATCAAATTTTGGACTTTGAATAACTAAAACTATCAACCTTTTGACAATAATCAAATTTAATAGACCATACAGATTCTCAACAAATACACCAATCATTATATAAAAATATTCTCTCCCTTCCCTTTCCATCTCTCTCTTTCTTTTGGAACAATATTTTTGAAAAAAAAAATATGTTACTAAAAAATTATTTTTTTAGAAAATAGTTTTTTTCAAAAAAAAAAGTTTCAAACATTATTTTTTATTTCTAGTAAATATTTTTTATTAGTTTCAAAAATATTTTTAGAAAAATTATTTTCTATTATTCAAGGTTTTTAGTTTTTTGTAGTTTAAAAGATAATGTAACAAACTTTGGTTATCCGATTTTGATTATGTCATTATAGACATCTACATACCTAACCTTATTAGCAATCACTTAAATAAATAATCAAAACTGATGTGGTAATTTTTGATTATATCATTGTGGTTACTTTTAGATAATCAAAACTATCAACCTTTTGATCAATAACCAAAATTAGTGGTCCTCACATTTTCCCAATCAAGTACTAACGTACACCCATCATTAAACCAAAGCTCTCTATCTCTTCCATATCTCTCTCTCTCTCTCTCTCCCTCTATCTCTTCCATATCTCTCTCTCTCTCTCTCTCTCTCTCTCTCTCTCTCTCTCTCTCTCTCTCCATATTTTTAAAAGAAGATTTTGTTTTTTTTGCAAAAACAATAAAACTATTCTTCAAAAACTGTTATTTAAAAAAAGACATTTTAAAACTTTTTCCGAAAAGTGCTTTTTTCAAAATAAAAGTTTTTAAAAAATTAATTTTTTTATTTCTAATAACCTGTTTTTATTAGTTTGAAAACTATTTTTAAAAAAATTATTTAATATGGTTACAATTTTTTATAGGTTGAAAAGGTAATGTGGTAAATTTTGATTATGCCATTGTGGACATCTACGTTGCTAATCTTAGTAATCTCTTAAATGGATAACCAAAAGATTATATGACAACTTTTGATTATTCTATTGTGGATGCTCTTATATAATATTTATAATCAATATCTTAGACCACTGGGTTGTTATGTGTTACTCTCTCCGTTCCAAATTAATA
Organism: Rhododendron kiyosumense; assembly: GCA_019656275.1. Lineage (NCBI taxonomy): Eukaryota > Viridiplantae > Streptophyta > Magnoliopsida > Ericales > Ericaceae > Rhododendron > Rhododendron kiyosumense. Next base: position 55,892 of record BPLS01023116.1, read on the forward strand.
ATCCATTTCAGTCTCTAATGCATTTTTTAGATTGTTAATATTTTTCAATCTATAATAAATTTTATGTGCAATATGGATTTCATATGATAGATCTCAATTAGTTCTATTATACAAAATTTTTAAAGTTTTTAAAGACATTGTAAATTGAAAAATATTACTATTTTAAAAGTTGTATTGGAGACCGAACTGGACTATTAATTTGGAACAGAGGGAGTATAAACCAAGATTTGTTGGAAGCGCCTTTTGCGCCCTACTGCACGGCCTTAATAAAGTGAAGGCCCGTTAACTGTAAAAGAAGGAGACTAAGGCTCCGTTTGTTTGGACGTAAAATATTTTTCGGTAAAATGTTTTACCTATTTTCTAGTGTTTGGTTGTGTAAAAAATGAGGAAAATATTTTACATGTAAAACATTTTCCATCAATTGGATGAAAATGACTTACCCTTAAATTTTCCGTAAGTTATTTTCCAAAATGAACTTGCTGCCTTCTCTTGCAATTCTCACTGCTCAGTTTCCTCGACCGCCAATTCTGACCCACGTTCAATTCCAATAATCTCATATCTATCCACCGTTTAAACTCCCCATCTCTCTCTACACTATTTTGTTGATTTTCGAAAATATTTTCAAGTGTCAACCAAACACCGAAAAATAAAAGTTTGAAGTTTATTTTCTGAAAAAACATTTTACATCGAAACAAACGGAGCCTAAGTCAAAGAGGTTTTCAACTAGTCCCAAGTCAAGTTAAGTGGTTCAAATTCAACGTTGACAAATCAACTAAAATGTGTATGTAAATACCAAATTAAAACAACGGGCCCCTCACGTAACTTGTGGCTCCATCCTTCATGATCATAACCCTTCTTCATATTTCCCAACAGGAGGTTCAAGTTTATCAGGAGGGAGAAACACATTCAAAGTGGCAAAAGAGAAGGTGGTAGTTGGTTTCAAGGAGGATTTAGAGACATTATTGGGAAAGCTTCAAGACAGTGGGGATGGAGGACGGCTGGAGATAATATCAATCGTCGGTGCAGCTGGAGGTGGCAAAACCACTTTGGCCAGAGAAGCGTATGATCATCCTTTGATGTCACATACCTTTGAAATTCGTGCATGGGTCAATGTTTCTCAAGATTATGACAAGACTATGAAGAGGAATTTGTTGATTCGTATTTTGGGATCAACTTCCTCAAAAAAACATGGAGATTACGAGAAGAGTAGTGAGGATAAATTGGGAGAAGAGACACACAAATGTTTGAAGGGTAAGAAATATCTCATTGTCATGGATGACATATGGGGTATTGAAGCCTGGAATGATATCCAAAGATCACTCCCTAAGGAATGCAATGGCAGTAAGGTGTTGTTCACTAGTCGACTACTTGTTGAACCGAATGGCATCAAATGCATACCTCATTTTTTGGCTCCCTTAGCAAAAAGTTACAGTTGGGAGTTGTTACAAAACAAGGTATTTCTTTTTAAATAAAGAAAAAGAAAATTAGTGTACGTAGTATAACTAGACATAGTGAAGTGAACATATGCTTCCTTCTACTTTTGTCATATGTATCCTATTTCTAATTTCTTTTTAAGAATTCCTATTTTAAATATTTCTTATTCTCGTCATATGAACTGTTAGAAACTCCTATTACTTGGTTCAAGTTCTATGTAATTGCAGTTATAGACATATAATATTGCACATATATATTGAACAGGTATTCGGGAAGAAATGTTGCCCACTGGAGCTGGGTGGCATCGGTGAGCATATAGCAGAAAAATGTGAAGGACTACCACTCGCGATTGTCGCAATAGCTGGCATTCTGACAGTGGAAGACAAGACATTCGACGTGTGGGAGGAAGTTTCCAAATGTTTAAGTTCTGTCATTGCCAAAAACCTGGACGACTGCATGAAGATACTAGAACTTAGTTACAATCACCTGCCTCTTCACTTGAAAGCGTGTTTTGTTTATATTGGAGGGTTCCCCGAAGATTCTGAAATCCTCGTACGCGAGTTGATATGGTTATGGATCGCGGAGGGATTTATTCAGCAAAGCGAAGGGGATTTGGAGGCTGTAGCGAAAGATTACTTAAGCAGTCTTATTGATAGAAATCTCGTAATGGTAGCTCGGAAAAAGTCCTTTGGAGGAATTAAAGCATGTCGTATCCATGATCTTCTACGTGAATTATGCTTGAAAAAAGCCGAGGAAGATAATTTCCTTGTGCAAATTTACGGGGATGATACTTTTTCAGCTTTTGCGGCAAATAAGCACCGTCGCCTCTTCATTAGCAGCCAGTTCTTTCAGAAGTTTTTCTCAAGGCCTTGCACTCAAAACTTTCGTTCTTTTTTGTGCCTCAGCTTGCAAAACTCCTTTCCTTCATTACTTGAAACAAATCAGTTATTCTTAGCTAAAAACTTTGAACTTCTCAGGGTGTTGCATTTTTTCCATCATCAAGCAATAATGGTAAAAGGACAACCAGTTTATTTGAGAAACACGGCAATTCAGTTACCAAGTAATCCAGTTCATTTGAGATACTTGGCACTTCAGTTACCAGGTAACCTATCGGACTTTGAATTGCCATTTTCGTACCTCTTGAACATAGAAACCCTTAACCTCAAAGCTGAATGGAAAAAGAAATCCATTTTATTGCCTCACGATATATTTAAGATGGTTAAGTTGAGGCATCTATATGCTAAAGGAGGGGTATTCAAATATCATTTTAGCTGCCTTTATCCTGACATAGCAGCTGGAATTGGTTTTGATCGTTGGTCCAAGTTGGATAGCCTACAGACCCTGCATCCAATATGTCCTTGTGAAGAGTGCCGAAATTTCTTGGTAAGGACTCCCAATCTTAAGAAGCTTGAATTTTGTGGGGATCTAATATCCAATGATCTTGTTTTGATGCTCCCCGACCTAGAGTTCTTAAAATGCCTTAAGACACTCAGTTTTAACAACTTCAACACCACATTCAAGGCAACTACCCTTCCGCCAGTGTTGAAGTTTCCTACTGTTACGCGGCTAACTTTGAAGAATACATCCTTAAAGTGGGAGGAGCTATCAATCCTCCAAACCCTGCCGAACCTTGAGGTTCTCAAATTATCAACATGGGCATGTTGGGGAGAAATTTGGAACACAAGTGAACTTGAGGAGGGGTTCTCTCAACTCAAGTACTTGAGGTTAAAAGGTCTGCACATCAAGGAGTGGATTGCTTCCGAAGATCAATTTCCGAGACTTGAGGTCTTAGAGGTTAAACATTACGGCTATCTGGAGCGGATCCCAATTGATTTTGCTAATCTGAACGAACTTCGTGAAATTGAGGTAAGTTTTAGCAGTTACTCTGCGGAGGGATCCGCCAGGGAGATTCTTAAAGAGCGAAGAAATACAAGAGGTGATGATGATTGCCTAGTGGTAAGGTTTTTTTCTAATTGTCGATTCATTGACTTGATGAGAGCCCGCCTCTTCAAAAACTGCCGATGGTGACCCCCTTTTACATCTTTTGGTGTCAAAAAATTGGTGTTGTCATGGATTATACCCAACGATAACAAACAATTTCACTGCTTGTCACTGAAAACCTTTGAATGACCAGGGTAAATAATGAGGAGATTTGGTGATAAAATATGTGTCACTAAAGACACAAGTTTTGGTGACAAGTATAAAGTTGTCACCAAAAAATCCAAATGAGGAGATTTGGTGACAAAATATTTGTCACCGAAGACAAATTTCGGTGACAAATATAAAGTTGTCACGGAAAGATCCCAATATTCACGCGGGAAGGAAAAAAAATAAGACAAAAGCGGCACCTTTTGGGCAAAAGGGGGAATACCAGTCCTAAAACACCCTAGCCACTTTTTCTCCTCTTCTCTGATTCCAGTCCCCACTCTCCACAGTCCACATCAGGGAGGCAGCGACGCCGCCCACTCCCGCACTCCGCCCACGCCGACGTCCACTCCTCACTACAAGAAAAAGGGCTTTTCCCCGCACTAAGTTTGTGTCTGGTAGTTTTGAGACCGCCGCCTCCTCCCTCCACCTCCCCCCTCCACCTGCTAGCTGGCCCCTCCTCCATTATCGCTCAGTTCACTTTCCCCCTTACAATTCCACTCTCTCACGAGTCACGACTTCCCCGATTGGTACCCCAAATTAAACTTTCATTCTCTCACCCTAGATCTGTTAGATCTCGCCTCTCTCTCTCTCTCTCTCTCTCTCTCTCTCTCTCTCTCTCTCTCTCATACGTACATACAAGCACCAAGAACAGTTCCTACCGAAATCGCCAACCGAGTAACATCGGCGCCGCAGTTCGACCTCCATTCCGTCACATCAACATCGGTAAGTTGTTTTCACTCTCTGGTATTCCTCGTCATAATTTTTAAAACCTAATGTTTTAGGGACCTGTAAATGGATCGCACAACCATTGCCGCCCTCAGATCAGTTCGATATCTTTTGTGCATGTGTGTGTGCGCGAGCGCGTGTGTGGCCCTAACCCCGACGATCGGTTGTTGGGGTGAAAAATGATACTCCTACCAATTTCTAAAATCCCTATTCTCATTTTGCAGGAATTGCCTTTCTTTACTTATAGATTTTCACCCTTTCATTTCTGTTTTGGAACTGGCTTGAGATTACAGATCTCGGTCCAAAGAGAACATAGTATTTGAATTGGAAATTGATATGTTCTGTTCTACCCTCTGTTTGTGTTTTGGAGTTTCTAATTGGAAGCTACAATTGTCTATGACTGGTTAGTTGGTTTTCAATGACGGAAGCAAAGGGTAGTGCCTTCCAATTGTTCAAAGGAAGTCCCCTGAGACTAGAGCTCCAGGAAGTTACAGAATTTTAATTTTCTATGCTATGTTATGCCATTGGCGAGTTAACAGAGATAAACAATTCATGTCCACACACATACATAGTAGATAATATATACTACTAGCGTGCAGCTTTTCAATGGGCAATGCTTGACACTATTTGAGCTTCATTCTTCTTTTCATTTGTGATTCTGAGGGTGTATTTGGGTAACGAAAAGGAAATGCAAGAAAAGGATCTTACAGCTCATGTATGTTTGTGGACATGTAGTGGTATTTAGTTCTTCCGTCACTATTGTATCTGTAATCCCTGCACTGTAATTGATTTGGATGTGCAATGTTGTTAGCATCCTTCATAGCTATAATTTCTTTATGCAGGTGTGAGTATTCGGGGACCTCTTAACATTAAATGCATTGGTCATGACTGCATAGTCTGCATAATTCATTTAAACACATTTTTTAAATCAACTTCTAGCTACTGAGTGGTTTCTAATATGTTGATCAACCTTTCAGGGTTGTAACGACTACTGTTTCGTACATGAGGCACGTATACATCAAGTATGCTGTACTACGTCCTGGTTCTGGTACGGAAATGTTCTGGTAGTGACCATATACTATCTTTAGCCATTGTAGTAGACACATTTTGTTTGGTGCCTACAGTTCTTTTATGATCTCAAAGAGTAGTACCCTTCACCACCAGGCTTACCACTAGGTTCTCCGCGTTTTTTTTTAGGGGTAACTTCTTATATTGAGCTGAAATTTGATGCTTGAACTTGAGCTTTTTAACTTGCAAGTTCTCTAACTTCATCATATAAGCTCTCTCAAAGTCTACTGGGATTTATTGGAGTCCCAAGGTTGGAAAGCCAAATATCAGGCTCAAATTGAGCCACCTCAACTTAGTTTTTTAGAATCAATTTTAGCAATTATTTTCATGTGTCATGTCTTCTTTTTCTTTCTGTCATTTTTCCCCTTCTCTGGCAGGTTGCTCCCGGATGCCGGTATGAATGATGCAACTAAGATATGTTGGTAAAACCTCAATGATCCCCTTTTTTTGTGTGATCCCCTGGCCTCGAGTATTTCGGAAGAGGTGACTGTGTGAATTGCTTAAATTCTCTGCCTTGTTGACACAATTTTCATTGACAACCCTGTGACCAAACCCTTTGCTCTGAGGAATCTGTTTCATAATTTATGGATGTTCCTTTGCTGCAAAAGTGCACGCTTAAGTCGAACCAAATGCCTTCCTGTTTAACATTTTTGGAAACTTTATCCTCAATCATCTCTTGAGAGGGTTTTTGCGAAGTTATTTCAGATGTTGGATGAAAATGTTTCATTTATGTGAATATGCAGTTGATAAAGACTAAAATTAGTTTTGCTCTATTACTTTGTTTGGCTAATAATGCTATTTTGATTTGCATATCTGTTTGATAGTTTTCTTATGCCTCCACTGTTACCCAATCATTGTGCATGCTACCTTGTGCAGCGGGAAAACTATTGAGCTCGATGATATGACTTTCCATCAATGCGTAAACCTGAAAAGGTTCAACTCAGAAAAGACTGTTAGTTTCATGCCACCAGATGGTGAATTTCAATTGATGAAGTAAGCTTACAGGTTTTCCAATGAAATGTTTCGGTTATTCATAGCTCTTGTAAATATTGTGCATTAGCAATAGCATGTTGACTGTTAGAGCTTGTCCCCCATTTGTTAATTACAACCTCCAATTGTTTTTGCATTGGATGCTTTAACATTGACTTTTCTTTTGCTTCTTTTCCTTCTTTTCCTTCCTTTGTATATCGTAGGTTGTTTTCCACTCTTCATACAATTGCAAAGTTTTTGCATGCCTATTATTGCAATGGACTTGTAAAATATGGACATGTCATATTAAGCATAATTCAGTAAAGCTTCCTCCATGTATTGTTAATATTGTTTCAACAAGGTCAGAAATGAATCTTGCTTGGATTAGATATTGCCTTTGGCATTCTCAGTCATTAAGTTATTGTACCACCAACATTTTTTACTCGAGTGTTACGGATGCGTTAATGTGTCTCTGTTTAAAATTACCAGTGCTTTCTCTTTTCGAAGGGCATACCCTCATTATGAAATTTTTGTAGCTCTATGAAAGTAGGGCAAAAATGGGACCCTGTTTCTCAAGCGGAGAGGGTTAGTGAACCATAAACATTTTAGCTTATGTTTAAGTCGTCCATTTAATCCCGAACCAAGGTAACCATGCAAGAACTCTGATGCTGGGTGAAATCTAGGCACCCATAGAGAGACTTAGTTTCTGTAGGTGGATTTTCAATACTTAAGGCACACTGGCGGAAAGAAGACAATAACGGCCTCGTCTGCCAAACTGTTTGTGACCTTTCCATTCACCTTACGGCTAGGACTAACATATATAGCAAAATAAATGAAAAAACGGAAGTGTATATGAGTTTCAGAGTTCCTTTTCTGATATGTTGAAGCAAGTTTTCCAAGTTCTAGAAATGGTTTATATAGATGTTCTCTAAGAATGACTACTGTCAAATATGCTAATTGGTTTAGTTTATGTCAGTCTGATTGAGGTTATTTAGAATAGTTGTGACAGGAATGAGCAATTATCTAATTTCTTTCCGACTATTGAACTCAAGAAAATTATGATAAATCCATTAAATATGAAGATTGTGTAGACATAAAATGCTGGATTGTCAGCTGCTATGGATTTTTCAGAGATTGAACACCTCAGCTAGATTCATTTTGGCATTTTTAACATACATAATCCATTTTTGCAGGTGCACTTACTGGTTCCCATTAAGAAGTTGCTCGTCCCCAATGGGATACTCAACCCATATAAAGTTCTTCCTTCATCCCTCACGTCCTAAACTTGAGGTGAGACAGTTGTGTTTTTGGACCTTTTTAACTCTAAATGGTCACATTTTTTACTTCTATCCTAATTCCTAACTACTAGATTTATTGTAGCAAGTTTGTTGTTTTATGGGAAGTACTCAATTTTTGAAAATTTAAGGGACCAAACTGAATACAAGTTCTTAGGGGCATGCTGCAGTATTTTTTACTTCTATCCTAATTCCACTGTATTTGTTCATCGCCTCATCCTTAAGTTCGAATTTGATTTCAATTCCTTCATGGCATTCGAACTTCATTCTCTTGCACAACTTTCACCTCCAATTGAACCACTCAGTCATTCTATGGCCTGTTCAATACTCATTTTTGGCATACTTAAAAGAGCCAAATGTTCCATGATCGAAAATCCTTCATTGGAAACCTTACTTTCGATCATCTTGACATATAGGTGGGCGATTGAGTTCAATAGCGATACTTAAGCTTACGCTTAAAGCACGTTGATACTAGATATAACTTGTTGATGGTTGTTTGTATCTTGTTAAATTCATAGGGCTTGAATTGAGGCCGTGAAGCTTACTCGCAAGTCGAAACGCATATAAATTCTAGCAACCAGTGTGAGTATATCAATGTCTTAATTACCTTATTCTTGCCTTATTCTTATAAACTGTCATCTTCTGATAGTTTTAAAAGTGTGATAAAGGCTTGAATTAATGATGTTCATGTGACAGACACGTGTCTGAAGCGTGTCCGGAGTGTGTCCATGTCTTACGCATTTTCGACACCGATTCTGGCAAAGTTTTGTTGCTATGTAGATTGCATATCATCGATATTATGTAGAATGGCATCAAAATTTGGATTGGATACCTCGCTTTAGTCACTCATGAGTCATGTCATAATTTGTTAAATAACAACTTGGAGCAAAAACTCTTTCTTTTTCAGAATCTTTAGTAGGCTTGACATGTTACATAATTGTTTTTTTTTTTTTTTTTTACAGGTAAGGAGATGGAATTGCTTTTTGACCGTTTGCCAAGACGGAGTTGAAGACTTTTTGGTAGTTAAATGGAATAACTGTTTTGAGTTCTTTTTGTCATTGGACACACCATGGATATGGACGTTTTGTAGTTTCGGTAATACTGTTAAGTTTGAAGTGGTTATTATTGTAGGATGAATGTTTTGAAGGGTTGTGAAGTTGAATGATGAATGTTGACTTATTGGATATTTGATTTGAATGAGATTTTGCTTCTTCGCAATTTAAGTTTTGCTAAGTTGAATCATAAGATATAAAAAAATTTGAATCTTTGTATGCAGGAGAAAATAATATTTGCTTCTACAATCCTAATTTTGGTGACAAAAGAGATTGTCACGATTGTGTATCTAGCACTACGATAGGTTATTGGTGACACACAATTGGTTGTAATGGTAGATACTTTTGGTGACAATACTTGTCACAGAAAAATCTCTTTTCTGTGGCAGCATGATGCTATCATTGTTACTTTCCGTGAGATAATTATCTCTGTCACAGAAAATCTCTTTTTCGTGACACTATATTGTTGTCACGGTTACTTTCAGTGACAATTGTGTCACAGAAAATCTATCTTCTGTGACATCAAATTTTTGTCACTGTCGACAACATTTTGTGACAACTACATAATTTTGTCACCCTTGACTTTCAGTGTCACGGATACAATGACACCTCTTGTTGTGTCACCAAAGACAATAGGTGACAAAATTTGGACTTTTGGTGACATTTTTACATGTCACCGAATGTGTTTTTTGTTGTAGTGCGCGCGCCCAGCCAAAAAAAAAACATTTACTCGATGAGATACCAGGAAATTCTTTCATGAAATTTGTTATTTTGTAAAAGAACTGTCCTGCCCCAATGTGTTGTTTTTACATTTACAGAATACGAACTGTCATTGGAAGCATCGTTTGTAGATCTCAGTTATATGAACTTCGAATTTTTGTGGGATTTCGCTATGGGACGTAGAAGCACCTGATTTAATTTAATTAGATAAAGCTCATATTTCTGGCTATTTAGTACGTAGACAGGGGTGACCTCTATAAGTAGTCCATTGATAGCCTTGTTTCATGATGATGATTTCTATAGTTTCTGAGAATGACATTTGTGTTTATTGTTGTAGTGCTATATATACTGATCCCTCAAATGGATTCAAATTCTTTTCCAAGCTATACATGGGTTAGTTACGCTATATCAACAACATAGAAACTTTCTGCAATAAATATTTGTACCTTAATCTCTGTGTTTTGTCTATCGGATTCCTTCTCTAGCGTATACTCACCACTCTCGATCTCCAGCTGAACTTACAGTTTCTTTCAAACTAAGCATTTCTGGGGTTTTAACCCGTTACCTCGATTACTTAATCTGTGCATGGATTCGAAGGTTTTGTGGTCGCTTTCTTCTTCTTCCAAGTCCGCAAGCGGGGGCAACGTAACTCTGTTCGCCTCCGTCGCTGGGCTCGCAGGGTTGTGTTCGCTAGCTAGTGTTCCATTTTGCTCATTTTCTTCAGTCAGCTTAGTGGTTGTAATATCATTCAACTCCAGCAATACTTTTACCTCTGATGGCCGGATCTTATAATCGACGACACTCTCAGTTTTTGGAAATTTTAGTCAATGGGAAAGAAGTTTCTTGGCCGAAGGCTGTGGTTGTTCTGTTGTGGAAAAAAAACACTCTCTATCCGTCTCTTTTTAAGTGTCCACTACGGTTATGAGCATCTCCGTCGCAAAAACAACCTTAAGGAAAACTCTGCACCTTGCAAATGATCAAACAAATAAGAAACAAACAATTAACACTGTTTCATAGGGTTCACATTTAATGCCCCTCCAAAATGCAAATGAAATGCATGAAAATTATCGATCAACTACCTGCGATATGATTTTAAGTATACTTCAGTACTAAAAGAATAAGAGTTTCACACAACCATGCAAAGTTATCACAGATTTAAGATTCTTCAAATCAAATGTCAAACATTTAAGAGGGAAGAGCGGTAGGGACTAGAAACCAATCAACTCCTCCATATATATTCATTCAATACAGAAAAAGGAAGGAGGAAATTGGTTAACGAACATGAAATCGACCAAGCGATGCTAGAATTTTGTAAGCAACTGTAGCTAGCTAGTTGTATCAACATAAATATGTCAGCTGTCGGGGCGATTTATGCACATTCGGCTCCTCACTGAATGTATCATCACAAGTACTAAGAGCAACAACAATTAATAACTTCATCTGCTGCAAAATTGCTAAAATTCACAATGGCTTCTGGGATCTCATCATTAATAGAGCCTCATTGTACTGTAAAGCGCAAATGTTGAGGCTTGAGACAATCTTTTACAACATGATACGATAAGGAATAATGATATATAATAGCACAAGGGAGAAACATAACCTAGCAAGGATAGCTTCTTTAATGTAAGCTGGTATCTAGGCTTGTACAAGAAGGAAAAACAGAGCCGATTTTAAAAAAAAATTAAAAGGGAGGAAAAAGGGACGTTATACTTCAATACGATTACCATAAACTCAGATTAGGTTAACTTGTCTCCCTGTATTAACTCTACGAAGTAAACAAGATAACACATTACATCGAAGACCGCGGCGGGAAGTTCGTGTGGTCTACACCGCGGTTTAGCTCTCTGGTTTCCCTGCTTCAGCTACAGGAGTCTGGAAATCTGGTCCTACTCGACCAGTTTATTCGGTCGGTATGGGATTTTTTATTTTTTATTTTTGGCGATAAGAAGATTTCATGTAAAATTAAACATGACAAAGTTTCGGGTATTTAACCCCTGCAGCAGCATCAATACATAATTGTTCCAACGTAAAAGAAGGTGGTGAAAATAAACCAACAGTTCTGGTAGAATTTAAAGAGAAAGCATCATTCGCCAACATATCCGCACATCTATTTGTTTCCCGACGAACTTGGCTAATCTCCAAACACACCACATTGCATCTTGAGGGTCCTGCGATCATGTATAATACTGGCACTCTAAAGGGTCATGAGAATCTGTATTTGCATTTATAAGATCAACCGCTACAGGACTAGCATCCATATCAAACTTGGCACCGGTTAAAATAGCTCTACCCTGCAATACAGAGACCTTCCTTTAAAGGCCCACAATTCAACCCCCAAACTTGTTTCAGAACCAATTTTTAACTGAAAGCCCTTAACCCTGTTACCAAGGGAATCACGGAAGATCGACTCCTCCTGCTGTGACAATTCTTTCACTGTGCAGGTTTCCAGAACGGGCTCTTAATGAAATAATGGGATCCTCCTTTAATGGGTGTGGTTCTAAAATAATTGTTATTGTTTTTCTCCTCAGAAGTCAGTTAAGGTGCTAATGGCACTAGTACATACTGGACTCCCGTTTTGTTTTTCTCCCCAGAAGTCAGTTGAGGACTTGAGGGCATCTCTAGTGGTAGGGGGACAGGAGAAGATGGGGTGGCAAAATGGGGAAAAAGGGGAATAAAGGTGGGGCAGAGGGATGGTCTGGAAATTTTTTATTTGTGTGTGTGTGGGGGGGGGTGTTCGCTGGCGGTGGGACGGGGGTGTGGTGGATGGGTGGGTGGGTGTTTGTGCTGATGAAGAGAAAAGGGAGGGGAAATTATTCTTGCGCGTGCAGAAACGTACTAGTATTAGGCAGTGTACGGCTGTCCAGATTTCGGTTTCATAAAATTATGAAATTAATACAGTAGTCTAAATAAAATATTTTGAAACTAACCGCGGTCTCAATTTACGAAAATAAAATCTCGTTGATCAAAAATAGATTTTTTTGCGGAAATGAATACCCTCGATACAGATTTAATCAACTAATTACTCAATCTAATTATATAAAATAGATTATTAACAAGGAAAATAATTTTTGAAATAATATCACGAAATTTTTATTTAATAAAAAATTTGGGATATTACAACCTATTCCCCTTAACAAAATTTCGTCCTCAAAATTCAGTGGCGGCTCGAGGATTTATTAAATAGATAAATGGCTTATGAAAGGAAAATTGTTTGATATAAGGCTTGGGAAAGTTTGAGGAAAATTGTCTACGATACCGCTGCACACTTTGATCAATATCTCAAAAATCAAACTATGAAAAATTAGAAAATTTAGCATTTGAGGATATACATACTACGGGTTGCCACTATCACACAAGCATGTATAACAATCAAAAAGTCGAGCCTATGTTTTCTCACCGTACGTTCTTAATACATAATATATGCATATGTAATATATACGATTGACTTTACGCTCTCGGAAGTTATCTACCCAACTCCGAAGGGTTGAACCTATGCTCTGTTACCATTCTGTAAAGCTCCGATTTTCCAAGGAATTTCATGCGCATTACTCTTAAAATATGCTAACTTTTACAATTTTCTAGGCCTCTATTTGACCTTATACAAAAATTACAATCTCAAAATAATACAAAAATCAATGTACATTTTATTTAAA
>BPLS01023133.1:0-10000 GCA_019656275.1 Rhododendron kiyosumense
TGCAATGGTGTATATGAATTGGTTGACGATATTTACAATATCATTGACGACTTGTTTAGTCTGAGTGAGGGTCTAGATTGCGGTTCTTTGGTCAACACATGGAGGATATTGCTAAGAGTGGTATCTGCCTGAGAAGTATCTACCCACTCCCATAGCCATACAAGATTGGAAATGGCACTGAAACACATTAAAATAACCTTCTGTCAACAAATGGAGTTAGCTTAGCTTACCCAATAAGCATCTCATTTCTTTTCAAAAGTTCAAGAAGCTAAAACAAGATGGAAGCCAAATGCAAGTTGTTTTGCAAGGTAAGTCATGAATGTGGGAGTTCAAAAATTACATGCGCGTCAAAGAAATTGGATCAAGAAGAAGGCAAGTCTAGATTGGTAAACCCAAACGGTTTAGTTGGCATAATGAAAGGTACCAAACCCGAAAAGGATCCCTTGGTAGAAGAACCAGTATACGTTTGGTACTCAAATTGCTATCAAAGAAGGTATATGTGAAAGCACAATGCATGTACAATATCTTACTTGAGTACTAGCGAATCCTCCACAAAGAATGAATGTTACTGCCACAAGTAACCATCCACTATGACGAATCTGCATCAGTATGAGGTTGAATCAGGCATAAAAATACTGAGAAATATCCCATCATATTATTTCGGAGAACATCAACATGATGGGAATGTAATAGAATTTAGAACCAAGAGAAATCTTACATGTTAGTTGCATGTTTGTGTCCAAGAATGGATAGAACTGCGACAAAACAGAGTAAAACATGTAAGTAGGAAAGAGCTAAAAATAGTCAAAAGCAAAATTGGCACCCATGAAATGGTCAATGGATCTTCAAATGATACTTAGAAAGACCAACAAGAGAGATAAAAAGCATAAAAGCATGTCATTGCCTGCAATAAAAGTTCTTTTAGTGTCATAATTGTGAGGTCAAGCAAAGCTAAATTTCATGACAACATGAAGTATATGAACTTATACACTGCATTGAAGACTCTCTGTATTTTTCCAGAACTTCGACTTGTTTTCTGGCTCAGCATATCTGTTGCAGCCTGCAGTATTTAAGTCTTCATTTAACTTGTCAACTTCATCTTAGACAAGTCTTCATTTAACTTGTCAACTTCATCTTTGACATCTGAAGGCAGGAAAACCTGAGCCACATTGAGAGTTTTTGCCTGCAACAACAACTCTATGACATTTCTTAGTGTTTGCAAGTCTGACTGATTCACCACATACTTCAGAATATGCATCGCTTCACCATGGAATCCATCTTGTCTGAAAGACAGAAGTATACATCAAATCCTGAGTTTTGAACAACGAATGATTTGTTAGCTAGAGACCAAGAAAGATGAGATGGGACAAAAGTTAAATAAATTTGAGTGCAATTGAAATTCCAACCGAAAGGGTAGGTTACTATTTTCTAACTCCATGAGTCCATGTTAACAAGAACTTGATGAGTGAAATCTGCTGACGGAATAAAAAAAAGAACGTTTTTTTCAATTCCGAAGCCTTGCGTCTCCTGAGAACACTCTATCACCTTAATCCATTATTTTGTTGAGGGTCCGGCACATATTCCGGCCCAATACTTACATATAGCAAAGAAAGGCATCCCAATTACCAGCAAAAATCAGCCTTTCTTCTTTTTAACAGGAAATAAGATCTTTTTTTAATCATGAAATAAGATCTAATTTTAGTTACGTTTTTGACAGATGGCTTTGAGAGTTTTGGCCCGTTGGTGCACCGCGACGGGCCGATCATGATTAGGCACTGTTTGGATGCTTTGAGGTATGCATCGAGCATGCAAGCATCTTTGACAATGACCCATCTGAACCTGCTTATGTTCTTTCACTGCAATGAAAATGATCATATGCCCAATATATTTCGACCGAATGTCATTGTGTATGAGTCATACACAATGAAAATCCTACCATAAATACAAATCTTAAGAAGCGATGGAATTTTATTTGGCGCCATATGGTTCCATTCGTTAATTTTGAGCACACGAAAATCCAACTTTACATATGCATCAATCTTTTGATAATGAACCACATCTATAAATTTTGGCTGGCTCATCTCCCAACAATACAATGTTTTCCAAGACAAATCCTCTGAGACAGAAGTTTGAATCGTGCACATGCTTTAGAAAATTCAACACACCGCTGTTTTGTAAGCTGTTGTTAAATATAAGGCAACTAAACGGTTAGAACAAAGCTTTTACATAAAAGGAATGACTTACGTAACTATCTTTTTGACACTAACATGGACATAGGCGTGCTGAAAATTAACGAATGAAACCATCTGGTGCTAAATAAAATCCCCAAGGGCTCAAACTAGAGTCCTAAGAACATGGAATCTAACTTATAATAGCTAGCCTCGATTAACCAGTTCAAGAAAAGAGGCCAGCTCACAAGCACAGCTCATAGAAAGATACCGAGCTCAGCTCACCAGGTGAGCTCGGCAAATATGACAAACCTGCAGCCAGACTTATAAAACACTCCATAAGAGAGGTTCGTACAGTCTAGGAGACTCAGAGAAGAGTTGGACTCTTATCCCCTTTCTAGAATAGCCAAGGCCTTATCTCATCACAAGGGATGGGGCTGCGAATCCCAAGGGATAACCGTGAGAAACCCATGCACGAAGGGAACTCAGAGAGCCGCCACAAGCCTTATCTCTTCTGAAGAGATCAAGCTACGGTCCACAAAGGATAATCACAAAGATCCGTGTACCGCGAGGACTCTTAACCTTGATGACAATCACAGAATCCAAAGGAGATGAGGACTCCTAAACCTGATAAGGACCAAAGAAGTCCTAGATAAGGAAGACACTCTATTACCAACCTATTCCTGTCCTCTGTTTTAAATGGCGACCGCCCAGGCCGCCTAGGCGCTTGGAGGTGCCCTGCCGCCACGCCAATAGCCCTTGGCGTTTGATTTAGCGCTGAGGGAGGTTTGGCGGTGTTTAGCGGCCGCCTAGGCGGCCTTGGCGGTCTTGGCGGGCCTTGGCGGCGGCGGCGGCGTTTTTGGAGGCCTTTGGCAACCTAAAAAATATATATATAAAAAATAATACGAGGGAGGTGAGCGAGAAGCCCTACTACTTATTGTCTTATTCAACTTATTTGTTAGTTGCTACTACTTAATTTCATTTGGATTTGTACTTTAAAGTTTGAACTTGTATTATGGATACATAGAATATAGTTTGATTGATAGTTTCAATTAATCAACCTTTTCAACAAAAAAAATGTTGATTTGTTATCTTTGTAATGAAATTGTTTTCAATATTTTAAGTTTTTTAAGCATTTAATTTTTTTTTTGCTCAAGTGTATTTAAATCTATCCCTACTAATTATAAATCCTGACTTCACCACTGCTCATCTTCAACCGTTATTATATCAACAAGACCACACACTTATTATATCCACGAGACCACAAAACAAAGTTACTAGTTACAAAACAAAATAGAGCGGACACAATAACACAGCCAAACGATTTGATATTTTGACTACGCCTGGACGAGCTTTGCATCCACGTCTTTAACCAGCCGATTGACTACGTTCATGTATTCTGTGGAGGAGGCACATCCTCGTTTTTCTTCTCGTACTCTATTATGATCTTCAGCACATGGGTCTCTCCCTTTGGAATCAATTGAAAGATGATGTTATAACTCTAGCTTGTACAGCTCCAAGCAATCTGATCCTTCTAATGCTGTCAAGTGGATTGCTTTGTTCTCCTCATCTATTGTTATCTTCTCCTTGTAAGCCTCCACCTTCCCCTCTAAAATTGGCAAAAAAATAATTTATCAAGACAAGAGTCAGTCATATGAAAAATTCACCAGTAATAGTACGCTTGTCAATGGTTTTTTGAATTTGAGGATTGACAAGTAAATTAGGCAAATGAATGTCGTCGACTATTGGGCTAGCTAGTTTATCGGCCAAAATATGAGAATATATCTTTTATGCTAGCTAGAGCTCTGTTTTAGGTTCAAAACTTCAACTTACTTCGATCTCAGTTTTAATTTTATCAACTCAATTTCTACATGAGAGATTCCAATTTCTACTCAAAATGAACTTCTTTTTTTTTTTTTTAATGTACCCTGACTGACCGATGCCTCACAACATGTTTCGAAACCCTTAGAAATGATTAATTGATTTTATATATACATATTTGAGTACTTCCCTACAATACCAGTCCAGACGTTGATAGATCCATGATCACCCCATTCACCTTCATGTAAATCTACTTTTGGCATTTGTTCAGGGACCAAATTGGGCAAATGATGTGAATTCTTACCCCCAAGAAAGTTCAAGATTTCAGGGCCATCGGATTTGATCTCTACTTCTGCCTCCATCTTACCAGCTAGAGCCATATTAATTTTCACAAAAGTATAGTATTGATGTTGTACAGTACTCCAAGAAAAAGCAAAATGGGAGGTCTGTGTTTGAAGAAATCCCTGGCCACTTATTATGGCCCTTTATATAGAACCACTGCCACTATGGTGAAGTATTTGAAAAGACTATACAGAGGCCTCCCCAAAATAAGCAAACCAGCCAAACTCGAGTTCTATTAGTATTATCTTGTGGTCCTGAAATGCAATCTTATCTATATTGAAAATCCATAATAACATTATGGATGCTACATCGGGAGTCCGGTGGCATTTCGGATTTGAGGTATTGTAGGATTTTGTTGGTTTTTGACCAATGCTTGGGTCTCGGGTATGGAAATTAATGCTGTATTTTGATGAGTTTTTGAGATTTTTTGAGTTTGTCTTATGGGATAATGAGTGGAGAGAGAAATAGAGTAATTATTGGAAATATGATAATGAGTGAAGAGAGATAGAAAGAGAAATGAGAATAATGATTGGAGGATGAACAGAAATGAGAGTAATTATTGAAAATAGGAATAATGAGTATTTTTTGAATTCAATTTTTTTTTCTAAATAGCAAACCAAACAAAGCAAGTAATTTTAATTTTACTGTGCCATTGTCCTTTTAATTTTTGTAATTTTCGAATTCGGTGATCAATAAAACTTTTGGCTGATCAAAAATAAATAAATATTATGGATGCTGATTTTGGCGCACCACTTTTGTACGCAAGCGCTCCACTTTTAACGTGAAGTACGCATGTGCTGCACTTTTAACGTATGTGAAGTTATTGGATCAATTTCCTAACATTATTTGTGAACATAAGCCGAATACAAATTTCACATATATAGTGGGCTGGTGCTTATCCGTAACTATGACACTACCTACCATTTGATGGCATTTTTGTAATATATTTATAAGAGTGTGGGTGTTTTCTTAAGAGAATTAGAAAACACCCATCAGCCATTGGATCAAATGAATCTCACCCCTTCAACTTGTGTTTGTGTTTGTGTGGAGGCCCACACCCTTGTATTTTATTAGGTAGAGTAGTGTTTACCCGTGCCTACGGCATTACCCACCCTTTGATGGCATTTTTGTAATATGTTTGTAAGAGTGCGGGTGTTTTCTTAAGAGAGTTAGAGAGCACACATCAACTCATGGATCAAATGAATCTCAACCTTTCTTTCAACTGATATGTGTGGTCCCCACACCCTTGTGTTTTATTAGGTAGATAGTCACACAACGTTATTGTAGTGGCTCGCCTAATCTACCTTCTAGATGAGTAATATCAGCTGATCAATAACAATACAGATGGATGTTGATGATATATAGGTAATATGAAAGTAAATATGAATAATTTGATTTAGGACATGTATAGCCACTTTTAGGCTCCGTTCATATCGATGTACTAAAATATTTTACAATAGTAAATTATTTTTCATGTAAAATACTTTTTTTTAAAATAAACTTTAAACTTTTATTTTCTGAATTTGATTGGCACATAAAAATATTTTTTAAAAGAATGAC
This sequence comes from Rhododendron kiyosumense, assembly GCA_019656275.1. Lineage (NCBI taxonomy): Eukaryota > Viridiplantae > Streptophyta > Magnoliopsida > Ericales > Ericaceae > Rhododendron > Rhododendron kiyosumense. The sequence continues at coordinate 5,892 of BPLS01023133.1, forward strand.
AAATTGTTGATTTAGAAATATTTTTTTTGATAAAGGTAAGGGTTTGTCTTCCTCCAAGATTACTATCAAAGCTATGGAAGACACCTTTGTGGATGGAAATGATTGGTTTCCGAGAAGCGTCATTGCTAGGTTACCCTCTCTCAGATCAGTTTTTTTTTTTTGGAACACGATAGAAATGCATTGATAAAGGATAAAGTTTACAGAACAGTTTACAAACTAGAAAAAACAAAAAAACGAAAGGAGCTAGGTAAACAAAAAGTATTGCCCGGCAGTAGCTCCTGTCCAAAAAGGGATTCCCCGTGCAACTGGAGACGCTAAAGGGGACAGCAATGCCTGTTTGGCTAAGCAGTGGGCCTGGTGCACGTCCCTCCGATCAACCTTGGTTAACCTGCAAAAAGTGAGCTTCGAGAGCTCCTGGCGAAGGTTGCGCAACAAAAAAGCATCTGCATAATGGGGTTCAGATCGGCCCGCTAGCTGCAAAATGGCATTTAAGCAATCAGAATAAATGAAAATAACATTAAATTGGAAGTGTAAAGCCCAGGAGATGGCCAAAAGCATGGCCATAAGTTCAGTTTGGAGCGGGGTTGAGCTGCAGCAAGACACGGAACACTGTTGTATAAGACGGCCATTCAAATCAGAAGCAGAAAAACCCAAGCCACTTTTTCGATAATCCTCTTTCCATGCCCCATCAACTGTAATATGAGCAACACGCTGGTCAAAGAGGATGAACGACGGGTAAGGCTTAGCAACAAGTGATAGAGGCGGTGAGTTCCTGGGGGATGGTGGTGGAGGGCGGTTGCACAACGCTCGAGAATTCCAAAGAGATGACCGTGTAAACCAGAGAGCATTCTCAAGTGTCAAAGCTTGAACGGTCTATCTATTGATATTGGTATATACTTCTTTCGTCTCCTTTTTTTTTCCCTCATTCTATTTTAACCGGATATAAAATTGATTATGAAATTTAATTAGTAATACTTTTTATATATAATATAGATCTTGTTTGATAGATCTCAATGAGCTCTTTTAAACAAAGTTTTCAAAATTACCTAAAACATTATAAATTGTAAAATATAATCAATTAAAAAATGGCACAAACTTTCAAAAAGGACAAAAGAATGAGAATAGATGGAGTATGAAAATTGGGGATTTGGGGTGGGGCTGGTGGGGGATAGACACATATCCCCCTATTCGTTTCCCGAATTTTTCAAAAAATCATCTCCGAATCCTACCCGATTCCCAAAAAATTCCTAAATTCCCAATCCGAATGGATAGGGGATTGGAGCAAGCTGGGTAGGATCGGCCAAAATGGCCATCCCCGAGACAGAGGGAAAAGGGATGAGCGACAAGCATTTTTCTTCGGAAGGGTCTTTTTGGTTCTTATTTTTTTGAGAAGTCCTGATGAGTTTTTTGCCATACTTGTCAGGGTAGCTTTGTTGCTAGGATTGATGATGGCTTTGGTACGTATTATATATGAGAAAACTTTTTCACGCAGCTTTTCGTGAAAAAGTGTTTACAGAGCCAATCATGGTTATTCAAAAGTGATTCTTCTCCAAAAAAGATTCAATAAAATTCAAACCGTCCAATATCGAAACGAATAACTGAGATCGTTCAGTTCTGCAAATGGCTTATTAGCGGCTTCTCCGTGAATAAGCCAATCTCATTGTATATATAGATACTAGTTTTTTAGCCTTTTAGGTTGGGGTTTCGCTTTCTCGTAAAGACCGAACATCGTTCTTGATGTTTTAGGTAAAATAGTTAAATTTTGTGTTTACTTCTTACAATCTGGTAGCGACATACTTGAAATGACAATGGCATGCCAAAAACATGTAATAACACTTGGATTTGTTACCTTCCATAGGGTTTACTATGTGCTAAGTGCACATTACATGGAATTAATTTGAGTCCCTATAATGAACTAACCTTTATTAATTTAATAAAGGTTATGCATTTCCTTTTCTTTCTTTTTTTTATAGGCAGTTACGTGTTTCCTTTTCCTAGTAACAGATCTATTTTAATATATTTTTTTTTAAGGTTTGGATTCCTGATTTCCCATACTACAAGAAAAAGTATATTTGCCGACAAAAAAAATGGTGACAAAAATTTTTACAAGTGACAAAATAACAAAATTTTTGTCACCGAAAGTTATTAAAGGTGACGAAAAAATAAATTTTCCCTTCAGCAAAAGTGACTTTCGGCGACAACCTAGCCGAAAGTCATTTTTTCGTCACCTATAACATGTTTTCATCACACTATAGTAACTTTTGGTGACGAAATTTTTTTTTGTCACCAAATATACTTTTTCTTGTAGTGCTGCAGGGATCCCCGTTCCTCGTTTTGGGTGAGATAGAGGTTAAAAAGAATCTCCAGTGGAGATAGGGCGGGGATGAAAATTGGGGAGGCGGGGGGCTGCTGCCCCCTTTCCGTTGTCCCGACGCTGCTGCCCCGGGTTTCCGGGCCCACTCTGGTCTCGTTCCGATGATCGGAAACGTTCACTTTGTTGAGCTCTTCGAGTAGAACAACTGTGAAAAAAATAAGCTTGATTGGATATCATTAAGTACCTGATCAGAACCTTTTTATCTTAAAACGAATGGATCCAAAACACTGGATCAAATCCACTGTAACCCATGGACCGAGAGTTATATGGGCTCCGATCAGGCACTTAATGATATCCAATAAAGCTGATTTTTAGCATAGTTGTTCTACTCGACGAGCTCTACAAAGTAAACGTTTTAGGTCATCGGAGCGAGACCGGAGTGGACCCGGAAACCGGGGCAGCAGCATCGGGACAGCAGCAAGGCCCCTCCCCTCTCAGAAAATTGGGTACTGGGTGATTGAATTGGGGACGGGAATAGTCAAGGTGCACTTCATTTTTTATGGTTTGCCAACCGTAGGGAATACGCCCCACAAAATTAGTAGACATACGCTTAAATTGGCTCGGAAACTTGAATTATAAAAAGGATTTTAATTTTAGCGCTCCAAAAATTACTGTCGGCGCTTCAATAAGTGCAGTGCCAAATTGCATATAGAGATCGATTTTGACACTTCACTTTTGAAGCGCCGACACTATTTTTTTTTTTTTTTTGAACCGGCCGACACTAATTTTTGGAGTTTCAATATCCTTGGAGTAGTTACATAATATGGGGACTGTTGGGAAAAAATCTCAGCAATAACATAAAATTCCAGAGAACAGTTTCATTCATAATGTAACAATTACAAATACATAACAAAATTATAGAATGTAAGTGGAAAAATACGAGATACAAACAGAAATCTTCGTAGGATGAACCGAGTCCTGTGTGGTACCACGGTCTCCTTAAGAAATATTTGCCGCCTACGTGGGTGTTGTAGGTTGTGTCGGCGCCTTTCTCCCAGGGTTGGCTCGGCTAAACCGCAAGCCGCCAGAACACCGCCGTCGACCGCCTTGGCGAACTGATTACCGCCTGCCTCTCTCTCTTTCAAGAACGAATTTTCAGAATGTATTTGAGTGCTCTGAGTTTGTTGTGTGCTCCTCCAAAACGTGATGCTTCAATTTATAGGGTGGAGAAGGGCTGAGTAACTCCTTGGTGATGAATGCTGCCATTCATTGGTGATTTGAATTCAGCCAATGAATTCAACCATTGAATAGGGAGGTTACGGGATCATTCTCCATCATGAGGATGGTTACGAATTTTCCACAATCAATACGTCTATTGATTGCATCCAGATTCAACGAACCCGGGACCGGTTGCCTCGGGAGACCCTCCAAAATCCCGGTTTCATTCACCACGAAATTCCGTAAATTTCCAACAATCCCCCCCATGAATGGAATTGGCAGGTATACTGGTGCATAGTACAAAATTGATCCGAGAGAGCGACAGCGGATAATTCCTGCATAGGATAGGTGACTTTTGGCTGGAACCTTCCCTTGTGATAGCCTATTGGGTTTACTGGCAAACCAGTGTGCGGTCCCGCTTTGAACTGTTCTGCTGCCGATGTAAACCGAGACAATAGACGTCACACAGGACTTCTTCTGACGTAGTTTAGTTCTCACTGTTGGGTTCATTCTGGCCATGACACCCCCTTCCTGATTCTGCGAGTATTTTCTCGAGAATTTTGCCACAATTCTCAAA
>BPLS01023135.1:0-11167 GCA_019656275.1 Rhododendron kiyosumense
TTCTTTAATATATTTATTTGTAAGTTAAGGAATCTCATTAGTACTATTAGGGGTGTCAAACGTGCCTGTCGTGCCGTGCCGTGCCATTTTCTTCCGTGCCAACCGTGCTTCGTGTCGTGCCGTACCGTGCCCGTTTACTTCATCGTGCCATGGCGTGCCGGGCCGTACCGTGCCCGTGCCGTGCCGTGGTGGGCCATTTTGCTTTGTCGGGCCGTGTCGGGCCGTGCCTTTATAAAATCATGTCGTGTCGTGCCGTGCCCGATTAATTAGTCGGGTCGTGCCGTGCCTTTTTTTTGTCGGGTCGTGCCGTGCCTTTGTTTGTCGGGGTGTGTCGTGCCATGCCTTTTTTTGTTGGGTTGTGTCGTGCCGTGCTCTTTTTTTTGTCGGGTTGGGTCGTGCCGTGCTCTTTTTTTTTGTCGGGTTGGGTCGTGCCGTGCTCTTTTTTTTGTCGGGTTGGGAAGTGTCGTGCCATGCCGGCCCTTAAACGCGTGTCATGCCGTGCCGCAGTGCCGGCCCCTTAATCGTGTGCCATCAATTTTCGTATACACATTACCGACCGACGACCGGCTTTAGACTCAACATTGCTTTTAAGACATTGCCGAACTCTATTTAAAAAGGAGGACTTCTCAAATAAATAAATAAACAAAAGTATTATCTGGGCAAAGGACGGTTACCTGCTTTAAGTTAATGTTCCAAAGAGTGACACAGGACACAACCCGATCTATATATCTTAGAGATGTATAACAGCTTGGCAAAGTGGTTATGTTTGTAAATTAAACCAAGGGAAATTTGGTTAGGCCGTTAGGGCTTGAAAGATGATTACAAAGCACCAAAATCAAATTATGTTGACCGAAGCACTGTTAGTTTGAATGAAGACTAAGTAAATTAACAAGCACGTTTGTATAATCACTTCTTTGATTTCCATATAAAAAAGTGAGATATAAACAAAGTAAAGTGATGAAGATAAGTATTCACAAAACACTATGCAGGGGAGCCAACTTCTTAATATATATATAAAAAAGTGGGGAATTTTCTCCAATTTCCATTCATTCAGTAAAAAATGAACCACTTGAAAGAGTAATGAGGCAGTAAAACAAGTGGCAGTTTCACAGCTACAATTGTTCTGGTGCAATCCTATCAATCTCATGGTTGAGGAATTTCTATGGCCCGGCATAGCAACACAAGAGTGCAAAATAGTAAAACGTTACTAGAGGCGAAAATTGTAAAACGTTAAAAGGTTACATAAAACAACTGCAAAATAGATGCAACATGTAAGAAGCCAAAAGTTCAGGCATCATTTCAGTAACTAGCAACCTCATCACATCATCTAATGTTCAAAAGCAGCCAAAGACGGGAAAAACCGACAAGCAAGGGAACAGAAACACTGGTTAATCGTTCAACTAAGCAGCAGAACTTGAAGCACCCTTGCCCTTCTTCTTCTGGAGCTTCTTCATGTAAAACTCAAGCTCTTTACCCTCCAGAATGTATCTAGATAAACATTCAAGAACAAAAGGTACGTACGAAGACACTGTTATGGATCTGTTTGATGACTAACTATACTAACTAAAAACAAACTCAATTTTTAGCCTGGCTTCGTTACACCTCAGGTTTGGTATAAAACCAGGTTAGAGGTATCCACCAAGCTAAAAACGAGCTACTAACACATAAAGCCATGGATACAAAAATAAGTTAGAAAATCCACCTTCTACATTTTGCTGGCATTAATTTGCTTCAGCCTTCACGTGGTTTGGTCCTTGGCATCTACAATGTCCTACAAAACAATAACTGACAGCAGCAGCAGCAGAAAACAGGTATATGAAAGCCAAATGATTAAGGAAACTGAATAAGAAAATTGAATTCTGCTCAGATATTAGTTCCTTTTATCATCATAGCAGAAAATTGAAATGGATGCAACGTTAAGTTGCCATTATGGCCTTCATAAGTTGCAACACCACTTCATAGTTCATAACAATACATGGCTCAGACATTAGTGTTTTTTTTATCATCATAGCCGGAAACTGAAATGGATGCGGCAACGTTAAGTTGCCATTAAGGCCTTCATAAGTTGCAACACAATCACACTTCGCTTAGCCAAAAACTGGGGTTGTGTTTGTGGCTTATTCATTTTAGACTAAAAGGAGACACACACACAGCCCACAAGGCAACATCCACTTCAGTTAAGTGAAGCCAGACCACAAGGCATGCAGCAAAACTTAGGCTCAGCATCTAAGTTAAGAAAATACATCATAGCCAATAACTGAAGCGGGGGCAACATCATTTAAGGCTGCCACAACATCCACTTCAGCCCACTTACTGAAATGAATAAGCCACAAACACAAATACTGAAATGAATAAGCCACAGACACAACCCCAGCAGAATAAATAAATAACAGAATCAAACCAAATGCCAGCAGAAAATAGTAAGCAGCCATGGGACACATTGAGACATCCCAACTTGGCAGCATCAACAAGAATAAAAATAGAACATTAGCAGCATCAGTCATAACAGCAGCTGCAACGACAGGCAGCAGCAGCTACAATCAATTGTAGTAGCTTCCTTTCTCAATCTGCTGGGTACGAACAGTAGTAGCAATCAACAGCAGAACAGCAGATATCTGCTCTTCACGGAACAAGAGTGAACAGCAGCATTAAACCGTAGCAGCTGTACACCGTAGCAGCAGCAGTAAACTGCAAACCGTATGAAGGCCTTAACAGAAACAGCAACTGTACAGCTGCAAAACAGAAGCACTGCACTAGCCGAGGGTAATAGTAGCAGCAACCACAGCAAACAGCAGTTACAGCCTTAACAGTCAGACACTTAGCAGGTCAATACAGAACAGCAGCTTCAGAAACCATTTGGAACATGGAAGTATTGAACACAGCCTCAGAATAAAGGATAAAGATTGCAGCTGCTGTAGGAAAACTGTACCAGCATCTATTCACACATGGGGATCAAGTACTAGAAAATAAGTTGGCCTAAAACTTGTTTAATCACATGGCATGCTTTGCAAATGTGTGTGAGAGGGAGAAAACTGTGGTGGCATGGCATGCTTCGCACATGGCATGCTTCGCAGATGTGTGTGAGAGCATGCATGTGGTGGAGTAAACAAAGGCATGTGGGTTGGAGAAAATTGCCAAAGTGTAATTAACTACTGATGAAAGTGCCAACGGAGCAACTCTCCAACACCTTATCTATCATCTTTTCCCTCCATGTGATATTCAATACCTCATCCAATTTTTTTTAAGATTAAAAAACAAATTCACTTTAAAAATAGGAGTAATTACTATTATTGCCACCTCAAACTAACAACAAACCAAAACTAACAGACCGGAGGGGCTAGGCCGCCACCTCAACTCAGCAAACAGAATATGTGAGGGGCTAGGCCGCCACCTCAACTCAACAAACATAATATGTGAGGGGTTATGCCACCACCTCGACTAAACAATGCAATCAAATAAAAATTAACTATACTAACTAAAAACAAACTCAATATTTAGCCTGGCTTCGTTACACCTCAGGTTTGGCATAAAACCAGGTTAGAGGTATCCACCAAGCTAAATACGAGCTACTAACACATAAAGTCATGGATACAAAAATAAGTGAGAAAATCCACCTTCAGACATTAGTGTTTTTTTAGCATCATAGCCGGAAACTGAAATGGATGCTGCAACGTTAAGTTCCCATCTTGTACAAGAACCTCTCCTCCTCACTAAATACCCTATCAATAAGAGAAGCAATAAGAGAATAGAAATATTGAATACCAATGGAAATTAGAGTAACTGAAATATTGGAACTGATATTTACCACTAAACTAAGGCCTTCATAAGTTGCAACAGCACTTCATAAACTTCAGCAGAAATGAACTAAGTACAATTTTTTCAGATATAGGCACATTTTAGTGCTGAATGTACTTAGTTCTGAATTCTGCTCAGATATTAGTTATTTTTATCATCACTGCAGAAAATTGAAATGGATGCGGCAACGTTAAGTTGCCATTAAGGCCTTCCTAAGTTGCAACACAATCACACTTCGCTTTGCCAAAAACTGGGGTTGTGTCTGTGGCTTATTCATTTCAGACTAAAAGGAGACACACACACACCCCACACTGCCACACACACCACAACACATGCAGGCAACATTCACGTCAGTTAAGTGAAGCTAAACAGACCACAAGGCTGTCAAGGCATGCAGCAGGCTCAGATATTAGTTCAGAAATACATCATAGCCAAAAACTGAAGTGGGGGCAACATCATGTTGCCATTTAAGGCCTTCATAAGTTGCCACAACATCCACTTCAGCCCACTTACTGAAATAAATAAGCCACAAACACAAATACTGAAATGAATAAGCCACAGACACAACCCCAGCAGAATAAATGAATACTAGAATCAAACCAAATGCCAGCAGGTCCCCTAATCACTGTCTACATCAGAATCTGCAAAATAGCCTGAATGTACTTAGTTCAGATATAGGTACATTTTAGTGCTAAATGTACTTAGTTCTGAATTCTGCTCAGATATTACTTCTTTTTATCATCACTGCAGCAAATTGAAATGGATGCAACGTTAAGTTGCCATTAAGGCCTTCATAAGTTGCAACATCACTTCATTACAATACCACTATGGCTCAGACATTAGTTTTTTTATCATCACAGCCGGAAAACTGAAATGGATGCGGCAACGTTAAGTTGCCATTAAGGCCTTCATAAGTTGCAACACAATCACACTTTGCTTTGCCAAAAACTAGGGTTGTGTCTGTGGCTTATTCATTTCAGAAAAAAGGAGACACACACACACCCCACACTGCCACACACACCACAACGCATGCAGGCAACATCCACGTCAGTTAAGTGAAGCTAAACAGACCACAAGGCATGTAGCAGGCTCAGATATTAGTTAAGAAATACATCATAGCCAAAAACTGAAGTGGGGGCAACATTATGTTGCCATTTAAGGCCTTCATAAGTTGCCACAACATCCACTTCAGCCCACTTACTGAAATGAATAAGCCACAAACACAAATACTGAAATGAATAAGCCACAGACACAACCCCAGCAGAATAAATGAATACTAGAATCAAACCAAATGCCAGCAGGTCCCCTAATCACTATCAATATCAGAATCTGCAAAATAGCCTCTGAATTCATCTTTAGCTGAGCGTTTTTGAATTCCAAGGCGTGCATCCTCCCAATCTTTCAAGCATATGAGACAGTCCAAAATGTCTGGAGCTAGTCTGCTCCTCCTCTCATCCAACACTCTTTTACCTGCACTAAAAGCAGATTCGGATGCCACTGTAGACACAGGAGGGGTTAGTAGATCACGTGCCATGATTGAAAGAACGGGATATTTAACTTCATTTTTTTTCCACCAATCTAAGACATCAAAATCACGCCTGTCATTCTCATCAACAGATTCTAGGTCCAAATATTTATCAAGTTCAATGCGTGAAGTTACAGTGGTACTTCCTAAATTTGAACTAACGAAATCCCAAAATTCATCATTGGTACTTGTAGAAGATGTTAAAGGAGCAGCAGTAGAGGCAGCATTAGAACGAAACTTAGAGTCATATTTAGCATACATTGTAGTCAATAAATCATAAACATATGCAGAAGAAGGTAAAGTAGTAATCCCTAAATTCGTACCAATCGTTCTTAAGAGCAAGCTAACACCTTGTAACTTCATCCTAGGGTCCATTACTGCAGCTAACATAAATATTGGTGGCATTTCCTCGTAATATTTTCTGAATTTTCCTTCCATATCTATACAAGCATGTGCAAAATTTGGATGTTCCCTATATTTACGAAAATTTACACTGATATTGAAAAGATGATGAAGCACAATACAAGAAGTAGGATAACGAACACCCGAACAACCTACGGTAGCAACATAAAACACTTTCAAAAACTTCATGAACTCAAAACCAATTTCCCAATCAGCTTGAGTTAAAGGACTACCACGACACGGTCGATACCTTTGATTAACAAAACCAGATATTGCATCACTATATTTCCTACAAGACTTTAACATAAGGTAGGTCGAATTCCAACGATTTTGAACATCAGAGTTCATATTTTTAGGTTTAAGATTGTACAATGATGTGCATAATTTATCAAATTCTTGTTGCCTAGATGGGGAAGTAGCAATAAAAAGAACAGCATTTCTAATTTTTGAAATTTGTGGAGCTATATGTGTCAAACCATCTTGCACAACTAAGTTAATCACATGGCATACACATCGCAAATGCAATAATTCACCGAAATAAGGAGTCCTCAAATTACTTATAAACAATGGAAGTGTAGCAGTATTAGCGCTATGGTTGTCAAAAGTAATGCTATAAACTTTATCAAGAAGTTCAAAATCCCTAAAAACAGTCATAATACTTTCAAAAATATGTTCAGCATCATGAGGAAACTCCACTAAACGGAAAGCGATAATTTTCTTTTGCAAAGTCCAACTAGAGTCTATATAATGAGCAGTCACACAAATATAACCACGATTATTTATACCAGACCACATATCAGAAGTAAAACCAATTGCACCAACAGTTGCAAGTTCACTAATCAAATCTTTTTTAACTTCACTATGAGCTTTCTTCGTATCACTACGGATTGAATTTCTAGAAACTTTAACAAATGAAGGGTTCAAACAATTTTTGACAAAATGTTCAAATCTAATATCATCACCAAAAGTAAATGGTTGTTCTACTGCAGCTACATAAAGGGCTAGTCCATGTCTCATTTTTTCTTTTGAATAAACAAAATTACTACCAGATACATCGGAAATTTTATCAGGATGATGTTTTACAAGATGTCTACCATGTGGCCCTACACCATTATTACTTACGCATTTATAATTTGTGTCACAATAATGGCATACAGCCCTCTGTCCTATGTCAATACCCTTTTCATTCATGAAGTTATTCACTATAGAGAAATGATTCCATACCCATGAGCGGCGTCGTGACCTTTTTGAACCACTAAGGCCTGAATTTGTAGCTGCAGGAGTAGAAGCTGCTGGAGTGGCAGTAGAACCTAGAGGTCCTGTTCCACTTGGACCACTTCCACCACCAACAATGTTTGAAGCAGCCTCCTCACCTATAGAACCCACACCCTGTGGTGCAATAGGGTTTCGAGCTACTTCATCAGAAGAACCTGAGTAAGAGTCACCCATCTACAAAAAAAAACACCATATCAGGGGTTATTAAAGGGGAAACATGAAAGCCCTAATTTTGTAACCCTAAATGCAATATTCAAGTAAATAACTTCACAGACCCTACATAGTGGCTCAGTGGCTATGGGTACAATGTAATAGCAGACTGACAAAATAATATGCAACAACAGCAACACTACTGTAACACAACAGCAACACTACAGCAACACAACAGCAACACATGGGAAGTGATTAATCACACTAAACTGTTATTCACATTAGACTGATTAATCACTGCAAAATCAGTTTCGACAAATTTGTCAAAAATATACTAATAGAAGAAATTAGGAACAAAATCATCAGATCTGGGCCATCTGGCCTGTCTCGCCAAAACCCTAATTTAAGAAATTACTAACCAAAGCCCTAATTTAGTAACCCTAATTTCAAGAACCCTAATTTCAGAAATTAGAAATAAAAGCCCTAATTTCGTAACCCTAATTTCAAAAATCAGGTCAAAACCCTAATCAAGTGATAGAGGTACCTGTGAGGGAGGGAGAGAGAGACGGTGACTGGTGATAGTCTGATAGAGATTAGAGGTACCCTTCACGCCTTTACCTGAGATTCGAACGAATCTCCTCCTGTTGCTCAACTAGCTCGGCTCAGCCGCTCAGATACTGATAGACTGATAGTCCAAGACTCCAAGAGACAGTGAGACACACAGAGAGAGAGACGTTGAGATTAGAGGACTAGTGAACACACACACACACGCACAGAGAAAGAGAGAGACAGAGAGAGAGAGACGTTGAGTGTTCAGTCGAGAGAGTGAGATGATGGTCACGGGTCACCGTCGCACACTCGCACCGACTCACCGTTTGAGTTGTGTCACCGGAAAGTCGGAAACGGAGAGAGAGAGAGAGGGAGAGAGAGAGAGAGAGAGAGAGAGAGAGAGCTGTGAGAGTGTGAGTACCGTTCGAGAGAGAGAGAGGTGACTTTGAACACCAAGTGACCAAGAATCCGAACGTTGAAAGATTCAGAGAGACGTTGAGAGAATCAGAGAGAGTCAGTCGGTCAGAGAGATCTAAGAGACAGAGAGAGAGAGTAAGAGAGAGATCGGAGTGTGACTGTGTGAGAACTGAGATGTCTGCTAGGGCAGCATCTCATTGTTTTTATATGGTCTTTGTGATCATGTGCATACAAGCCATGCCTTTAACCATATGCACCAACTTATCGTAGAATCCCGTAATGAATCACTCGAGGGCCGCCCGAGGTGTTATTTGAAAATCAAAACCGTCTATCTTTTATGTGGGAGTGATTATATTATTCGTGCCAAAAATGAAGTAAATTGGTTGTCATTATATACTTGATCATGCATAACGTTAAATTTTCGATTAATGAATCTACGTTGCGATGAAAGGGCTTCCAAAACCCGATAAACCCGAATTTTTGTGAGATTGATTAAAACACCGAGAAAAACAAAATGAACGGTATGGATCATCATACTTGTGTCGCAATCGTGTGACTAGTGTACATTGAACTATAGCAGAATATATTGGTCTATAACCCAATAAGTTTGATGTATACATTTGAAAGATAGCTGCAGACTCATTTTTTCAAATGTTCGATCTAAACCGTTACAATTTAAGATCTTATCGAACTTATTACTCTCCCATAAATTGGTGATAATCGGATGTCGGAAATCACCTGATCAGAACACACTTTGTGCTTTCAAAAGCGTTAAAATCCTATAATGCACCACTTGAGGACGGCCTGAGGTGTTATTTGAAAATCAGAACCGTCTATCTTTTATGTGAGAGTAATTTTATTATTCATGCGAAAAATGAAGTAAGTTGGTTATCGTTTTATACTTTATCGTACATAACGCCAAATTTCTTATTAATGAATATACGTCCCGACGGAAGGGCTTCTAAAACTTGATAGACCTGAAAAGTTGCAAGAGTGATTAAAACACCGAGAACAACAAAATGAACGGTATAGATCGTCATAATTGTGTCGCAATCGTGTGGCCGGGGCGGACCCATGCCTTTAAAAAAACATAAAAAAATAAATTTGACATACATATATAAAAATTTCCTTCACTTGTGTACAAAGCATTAGTGTGGTTGGCTGGCAGCCTGGTTGCTTGGTTATGCTCACTGCAAAGTTTTGAAGAGCCTGGGTTCAAATCCCAGGCTAGGCGTGCCATGTTGTTTTTTTTTTTTTTCTTTTTTTGTTATCTCTTTCATTTATTTTTTCATACTTGGTTCCATTTCTTTTATTTATTTCTCCATTTTTGTTCTCCATCTTTTCTTTATTTCGATAGTTGAAAGAGTATTTTCAGCCATGAAGATTGTCAAAAATCAGTTGCGAAATAGAATGAGTGATCAATATTCAATGATTGAACGATAATTTAATGGTATATATGTAGAGAAATATTTTTTAAGATTGTGAATAATAGATTAATAGGAATCCTGCACCCCAATATACAGAATTCTTGGGTCCGCCACGGCGCCACTGTGTGTGTCTAGCATACAAGAGACCCATTTTATAGAATAGAATTATATAATATATATTCTAACTTTTAATTATAAATAGAAAAAGATTTTTGGCCTTGGTAGTTTGAGGTGTGTCAAGTCTCCAAGGACTTGAGTTCAAACTCCATAGTCCATAGAGATTATTTTAAAAAAAAAAATTAGTTTTTTTCCTTATTTATTTTTTCTGTCTTTTTTTTTATTTATAAAAAATCTTATTAGATAAAACACTACTACGTCTACCTACTGAAATTGCCCCACTAAGATGAAAACAGGTCTTGTTGCCTTGCTGGGATTGTTTTGCACTCATATTTTTAGACCTTATAAATGTTAAATATTGCTTTATCTTTTGATTCGTGTACATACAAATAATGGAAAGATATTGAGATAAATTCACGAGATAAATAAAAAGGAGTGCAAATATATAAAAAAAGAAGAAGAAAATAATCATTCCCCTTATTTTTATTCATATATCAGGCAATTTATTTTTAACTATTTCCGTCATGAATTACAACATCCAATCATTTACTCTCCAAATTATTTTTATGTTTGATTTTTTATTCAAAATTTTTTAATCAAATAAAAAAATTTAAAATCTTATTTTACATTTTTACTTAAATAAAAGGAAATGATTAATAAATTATTGAATTATTAAAAAATACACAAAAATAAAGTAAACTATAATCTAAAATCCCTTATTTATTTAATAACATAATTTTTTTGGTTTTTCCATGTCTCGTGTCGTGCCGTGCCGTGCTTGATGAGAACCGACACCGTGTTGTGCCCGTGCCGTGTTGTGCCTGACCGTGTCATGCCGTATCGCAACTCATGCCCCATCCCACTTCTGTGTCGTGCCCATGCCGTGCCCGTCTAAGACCGTGTCGTGCCAAACTAACTTCCGTGCCGTGCCCGTGTCGTTCCCCCTCACTTTCGTGCCCGTGCCGTGCCGCGTCCCCCGTGCCGTGCCGTGTCGTGCCTGGCTAGAACCGTGCCGTGCCGTGTCGTGACCCGTGCCCCATTCCACTTTCGTCCCGTGCCCATGCCGTGCCCATCTAAGATCGTGTCGTGCCGTGCCGTGCCAAGCCAACTTCCGTGCCGTGCCCGTGTCGTTCCCCCTCACTTTCGTGCCCGTGCCGTGCCGTGTCCCCCGTGCCGTGCCGTGTCGTGCCTGACTAGAACCGTGCCGTGCCGTGTCGTGACCCGTGCCCCATTCCACTTTCGTCTCGTGCCCGTGCCGTGCCCATCTAAGATCGTGTCGTGCCGTGCCGTGCCAAGCCAACTTCCGTGCCGTGCCCGTGTCGTTCCCCCTCACTTTCGTGCCCGTGCCGTGCCGCGTCCCCCGTGCCGTGCCGTGTCGTGCCTGGCTTGAACCGTGCCGTGCCGTGTCGTGACCCGTGCCCCATTCCACTTTCGTCTCGTGCCCGTGCCGTGCCCATCTAAGATCGTGTCGTGCCGTGCCGTGCCAAGCCAACTTCCGTGCCGTGCCCGT
>BPLS01023139.1:0-12964 GCA_019656275.1 Rhododendron kiyosumense
GCACTTATATCGAACTCAGTGTTTGAAATTGTGAGATATGCTCCAAATGGGTGTGAGAAGGACCTAATTAGTAACCCCATTATTTAGCTCCTAGACTCTAAGCAAATGAAACAAAACCCATCTGAGGCCCCTAAGACTCTGTCGCGAAAGTCCAAATGTAGATGGCCACTTTAGTGGTTTGTTCCCAAGACCGGCCATACTGAAGAAGAATAACCCAACCATATATGTATATACCCATACCTACTGAGGAGCCCTATCTCATATTTATACACATCTTCTAGTATGATAAATTACAAATTTATACTGTAGGGAGGTATTCCCGAACAGGTACTATTAGTCACCGAGCACGCGATGTACTGGGGACACGTGGAAGGCATGATAGGCTCCTCGCCGGGCAGTTCGATGAACGGCGATTAGGGCCAGTGACATGTGAAGTCATTGGTCCGGGCAGTCTGTTCGGCTGATAAGGTCAAAAGACATGTGAAGTCATCTGTCCAGGTATAACGACATGGACCAGTTGCATGTGAGGTCGCTAGTCCATATGGACTGTTCGGCAAAGAGGTAGCCGAACAGGGGAAGAAGTAGCCATGAATCATGATGTGGCAAGAATGCTCCAGAATGATAATATTCCGTAAAGGAATAAGATCTTGAGTATATAGGATCAAGGCAAGACACCCAACGTGAATGGGGTATTCGGATGATTAGGGGGAAAGAGTCCCAAAAGGACTGAGAGTCCCAAAAGGATTAAGCTATTGTACTGATAAGGAAATGAGAATCCACGAGATACTAGGTTTCCTATACGAGTTAGGAATCCTAAAGCAACAGAGGTGCTTGGGCAGCAAGCACCCGTGAAACTATAAATACAAGGTAAACCTAGAGGTAAAAGGTACGCAATATTTGATGATCTTTTATTGTCTTCCTACTAATAATTAGGGTTCATTGCTAGTTCGTGATACTAACTTAGCCATCGGAGGGCCTTTGCTACGAGAGGCAAAGGTTCACTCACCCCATGTTTGTTTTGCAGATTAGGGTTCCGACGAAGAACTAGGGTTCCGGTGTAGAGGCACGTGAAGCCGTTGCAGTTTGGTGTTGTCCAGAGCACCAATTGTTTTCATCCCCCTACAATTGGCGCCGTCTGTGGGAAACGAGAGAATTCCCTGAAAAGATAACCATGATGGAGGAAGATCCAACCACGCCGTTCAATCCAAAGAACCAGTTAAGTGGTGGAGGGGATAAGTCTCCACCAGGTGCTTCGAAAAAGCCCATTGGAAGAGAGGACAAAGCAAGTACGGGCTCCACGAGAAGGAGCAGATCCCATCGAAGAGAGGCATCGGTGGAACGTTCAAGAAGTGTCCATAATAGCGAGGATATCCTCGACAAAAAGAGGAAGGAGATTGAGGAGTAAGCTCGGTTGATTAAAAAACGAGAGTACGAAATACGAGAGCTGCAGCGGGTACCAGATCACCCAGAGGATTCCGGACTCTCACGAAGGAGTTCTGGAGAAGATAGGAGGGCTCTACTAGTCCATAAAGAGCCTCATTCACGAGGGAGAAAGAGCAGGAGCAATAGTCCAACCACGAGACAGTATGAAGCTTCCCCACGAAGGAGGAGAAGCAGAAGTAAAGACCGAACACTAGAAAGGCGAAGGGCTTCTTCACGAAGAAGAAGGAGCAGAGAGCGGAGTTCCACACCCAAGGAAAAAACAAGAAAGCATCACCGTGACAGGTACGAGAGGCCTGATGCTGACTGGGCCAAAGCTACGGCTCACAAAATGAAGGAAAGTGAGGAAGGGACAGTGTCTGCACGAGAAGCAGCACGTAAAGCCCTGAGTAACATCGCAGCCTCCCCTTTTGCAAGGAGGCTGCAGGAGGCCAAGTTGCCGATCAGAGTGAAGCACGGAGCTTTCGTGCTTTACGAGACAAAAACGGACCCTGTGGCTCACATACAGCATTACCAGCAGGCCATGTTCATGCACGATGGCGATGATGCCATTCTGTGCAAAATGTTCCCATCAAGTCTAGACAAGGTGGTCTTGTCTTGGTTTCATAAATTGGCACCACGATCCATAAGAGGATGGAGGCAGTTGGTCGAGGAATTCACCGCTCGATTCTTGACAAGTAGAAAGGCCCCAAAGACGTTTGAGAGTCTTTCCACCATGAAACAGGCAGAGGGTGAGCCGATCAGAGATTACGCAAAGAAGTACTGGGAAACTTTCAACGAGATTGAGAGTTGCAGCGAGGAGTATGCCATAGCAACCTTCAAAACTGGTTTACCTGTTCGGGGAGAACTGCGTCGCTCACTGAATAAACATCCGGTGGCTAGGTTGGCCAAACTGATGGAGCGAATAGAGCAGCACGCCAGAATGGAGGATGACATACTCCGCGAGGACGGTAGGATTGCTGCTAAACAGCCCAAGACACCTGCCAAGAAGGTGGATAAGCCTGAGCCCAAGACGTACAAGGAGCGGAAGGAGTACGGGCAGGCTAAGAAAGATCCGTACAAGGAAAAGTAAGCCCCTGATCCCAAATCCTTCTTTTCTATCACTACTGTTTGGAAGGAACCAATCTACAGGATTCTTTCTCGAATAAAGAATCAGCCATACTTCAAATGGCCCCCAAGTCTTGGCGGAGATAAAGACGCTAAACGTGCTACGAATCAGCACTGCAGCTACCACAAGGATTGGGGCCACATGACTGAAGATTGCGAGATGTACAAAAAACACCTTGACGATTTGGTCTCTCGGGGCTATCTCAAGGAGTTTATCCAGGAAGATCCCAAGGAAAAAGGGAAAGCCATGGAATTGGATTACGAGCAGAATCCTAAAGGGGTAATCCATATGATACATGGGTTGGCCGCGCCTTATATGAGAAACGAGGTTAGACTGTTACAAAGGCAGTTTAAACACGATCAGCATGTGATGCGATTGGGTAATAAGAGAGGACGAGAGAGTGACGTATGCAATGAAAGCATAGCTTTCACAGATGACGATTTGGGAGAAGTCCAGATACCCCACAATGATGCTTTGGTCATAACCCTACGAGTCAGGGAATATGACATCGAAAGGATCCTAGTGGATTCAGGAAGTTGTACAGAGGTGATGTACTACGACGCATTCAAGAAGCTGGGGTTGGCCCAGACAGATTTGAAGCAGTCCACAACACTCTTGATTGGGTTTGGAGCAGGGGCAGTTTGGCCCCTTAGAAAGGTAACACTGCCTGTTCGGGCAGGGTCAGTTGTGTTGAGGACGGATTTTCTGGTCGTAGACGTCCCTTCTTCCTATAACGCGATTATAGGAAGAACCTGATTGCACAAAATGAGGGCAGTCTCTTCAACTTACCACCAGATGGTGAAATTCCCAGGATCCAATGGGATCGAAGTAATTAGGGGCAATCAGAAAGTGGCCCAAAAATGTCTAATTTCCATCGTTAAGAAGGACCCGAAGGCCCACCATGTTCATACGTTGGAAGTACCAGATCAACCGACTATCGAGGATGTCGGAAGTTGTCCGGCTGATAAGGTAATCGAGGGCTTGGACAAAATTTAGATCAACGAGGTTGATCCTGAAAGATATTTTTTAATTGGGGAATCATTACCAGCAGAGGAAAAGGCTGAGTCAATATAGTTTCTGAAGGAATATGTCGACGTGTTTGCATGGGTACCAGAAGAGATGCCCGGTGTAGATGCTGACATAATCTGTCACCATTTGAATGTTGACCCTCAGCATAAGCCAGTTATTCAAAGAAAACGTAGGGTAGCCGTACAGCACGTGGATGCTTTCGTTGAAGAAGTTAATCGTTTGCTTGAGGCAAAGGCAATACGTGAGGTTTACTACCCTGAATGGCTGTCCAACACCGTGGTCGTAAAAAAGAAGAATGGGAAGTGGCGTGTCTGTGTGGACTTCACAGACCTGAACAAGGCTTGTCCCAAGGACAGTTTTCCTCTCCCAAGAATAGACCAGTTGGTTGATGCAACGGCTGGCTATGAGCGAATGAGTTTTCTTGATGCGTATCGAGGATATCATCAAATTGCTATGTTTGGACCCGATCAGGAGAAGACATCTTTTATCACCCCACGAGGTTTGTACTGCTATAGTGTTATGCCATTTGGGCTTAGAAACGCAGGGGCGACATACCAAAGGCTCGCAACTATCATGTTCAGGGAGCAGCTCGGGAAAATTATGGAGGTTTACATAGACGACATGGTAGTGAAAAGCCGAGATAAGCGATTACATATTACGGATTTGAGAGAAATATTTGAAATCTTGAGGAAGTACAAGTTGAAACTCAACGCCTCGAAATGTGCGTTTGGGGTTGGTTCTGGGAAGTTCCTAGGGCATCTGGTCACCATGAGGGGAATTGAGACTAACCTAGATCAGATTGCAGCCCTGCAGAAGCTGCAAAGTCCCAAAACTACGAAGGAGGTCCAGAGACTAACTGGGATGGCTGCAACACTTAATAGATTTATCAGCAGATCAAGTGATAAATGTAGACCCTTTTTTCAGTTATTGAAAAAGAGGGAATGATTTGAATGGGGAGCAGAATGTGAGCAAGCTTTCCAGGACCTGAAGAAGTATCTGGCCGAGCCTCCTCTTCTGTCAACCCCACAGCCAGGTGAGTCCTTGATTTTGTACTTAGCCGTTTCTGAGCATGCTGTGAATGCAGTCCTGTTAAGGGATTTGGGAATCGAGCAAATCCCAATATATTATGTTAGCAAGACATTGGTAGATGCAGAGACGAGATATCTACCCCTAGAGAAACTTGTCCTGGCACTTAGGACAGCGACGAGAAAATTGCCACACTACTTCCAAAGCCATAGGGTTGTGGTGTACACCGAATTTCCACTGAAGTCGTTGCTACGAAAGGCAAATTTTTCAGGAAGGATCTCAACGTGGTCCTTCGAGTTGAGTCAATATGATATTGATTATCAACCACGAACAACAATCAAAGGCCAAGTGTTGGCTGATTTTGTGGCGGAGTTTTCTCCCACGGTAGCTCCCCTGCCTCCTACGAAAAAGGAACAGGAGAATAAGACGTTATCCACGAAGGATAAAGTCTCGGCCGAACAGGACGATACGGAGTGGAAGTTATTCGTAGACGGATCAGTTTGTAACACTGGTTCAGGAATAGGTGTTATTCTTTTTCCTCCTGGAGGAGTTATGATAGAATTGTCTGTTCGGCTTGGTTTCAGTGCATCGAATAATGTGGCGGAGTACGAGGCACTCTTAGCTGGATTGAGAAGTGCGAAGACTTTAAAGGCAAAACGAGTAAGGGTGCATTGTGACTCACAGCTTGTAGTGAATCAGCTGTCCGGGGAATACCAGGCCCGAAATGAGAAGATGGCGGCATATGTGGAAGCCGCCAAAGATCTACTTGATACCTTCGAGAGGGTCCACATTGAACAGATAAGTTCTGGACAGAACGCTCATGCCGATTCCCTGGCATGGCTGGCTGCAGCGGTCCCAACCGAACTCAAGCGAAGAGTGGCAGTTGAGTATCTGACAGAGCCGAGCATTGGAAGAAGCGTGGAGTTAGTTTTGGAGGTGAACCAAGGTCCAAGTTTGATGGACCCAATCATGGAGTTTTTACGAGATGAAATACTCCCCATCGATAAAAATGAAGCTTATAAGGTCAAAACCAAGTCTGCAAGGTTTTGGTTGTCCCCAGAAGGGAAACTTTACAGGAAATCCTTCATAGGCCCATATTTGCTGTGCGTGCACCCGGAGATGGTGCAAAAATTTCTTCACGAAATACATGAAAGAACATGTGGGAGTCATGCTGGGGGCAGATCCATCGCCCACCGAGCAATTACCCAAGGCTACTGGTGGCCACATATGCAAGAAGATGCAAAGATGTATGTTAAAATTTGTGAGAAGTGTCAGAAATTCTCACCAATGATTCGAACACCAGCCGAGGATCTGGTGCCTTTGACAAGTCCTTGGCCGTTTGCTCAATGGGAAATGGACATTGTGGGTCCACTACACAAAACAACTGGGAATCGAAAATTCCTTTTAGTTGTGACAGATTATTTTACCAAACGGATTGAGGCAGAACCATTGGCCAAAATCACCGAACCTATGATAGAGAGGTTCGTATGGAAGAGTATTATTACTCGATTTGGGGTTCCCTATTCTTTGATCACAGATAATGGGTCCCAATTTCAAAAGAAGTTCAAGGCGTTTTGTGCCCAGTATGGAATTCGGAACTACTATTCAACTCCAGCATACCCTCAGAGTAACGGGCAGACAGAAGCATCTAATAAAACCATTCTTGACGGGATCAAGAAGAGGTTGGATAAGGCCAAGGGGAAATGGCCCGATGAATTGCCTCTTATTTTATGGGCACACAGGACAACACCTAGGAGGTCTACGGGAGAGACCCCCTATTCATTGGCATATGGTACAAAGGCAGTCATACCTTTGGAAGTGGGCCTTCCAACCAACAGGACTGTGTTTGTTGAAAGTGGAGGCAATGACAGAGCCCTTGAAATTGAGCTTGATCTCGCCGAGGAGAGGAGAGAAAGGGCCCTAGTCCATTTGGCGTCTTATCAGGAACAACTGATGAAGAGCTATAATAAGCATGTTCACCCTCGAGAGTTTGGTGTTGGGGACCTTGTACTACGAAAGGTGCTCGGCAATACCAAGGTAGCCAACGAAGGCAAGTTAGGGGCCAACTGGGAAGGCTCGTATCGGGTAACAGAGATTGTGGGCATAGGGGCCTACAGATTGGTTGATCTGGACGGCAACCCAATCCCGAGGCCATGGAATGTTCATAATTTGAGAAAATTCTTTGTCTAAAAGAATTTAGTTTTATTTTAGATTGCACTACGTGATTGTGTGGGAATTACGAATGAAATTCCCTTGTTTTTTTTATTCTACTTACGGATTACTCTGTTTTAGTTGCAAGGGGTACGAATAACGCCCCCTTGAGTTCGATCTATGAATAAAGACATCCTTTTCCTCACAATATATTCAGCTTTTTGAAAATGTTGGTTGTTTAATATGAAATATGGAATACTGATTTTCTTTTTCTTATTCATATTGGGGAGTATGGGATTGACACGAACGCCATATACGAATACATCTATGCTTGATAGCTTAATAACTGTGCACGAACAGACGCTAAAGTATGAGAAATTTGTAAACAAATGTACCCCAAGTATGAAGACACTTGGGACGCATACAAAAATGTGCAGCTGTTCGGATACAATCATTTGAGTAAGTGATTGTGCTAAAAAGTATGAGATACTATAAGTCCGAGAAACTTATATTTAAATTTTGATCAAGGGATTTTGATCAAATTTGGTATGAGATACCTCAAGTACGAAATACATGTGAAATACCTAAAGTATGAATATACTTAGTATAAACTGAGGCTTGCATACGCAAACATGCAAGAAATCAAATACGAAATACTTGATTACGGGATACTTTGATCCGTTAACTTATCCAAGCATGAGAATCATAAACCAAAGTACGAGATACTAAACTTAGACATGCATTCGAATACATGCATCAGCATCCACGGTATGAAATACCCACAAAGAACTTAGTTAAAACATTCACAACCACGAAAGGGTTTGTTGCCGAACAGATCAAAAGGATCTAAAACTTCTGTGTTATCACCAAAACAAAAACAAAAAAGAAGAGAGATTCAAGTCAGGTGCCTCGCAGGGCCAAAATAACTACGGTCACACAGGACTTGCTTGTTGTTCGGAAGAAACGACCAAACTTACCAGCCACTTCAATCTAAGTTTTGGATTTCAGGGGACACATCTGCCGTAACCTCCACAACGACATTGCTTCCCTCCCCAATGGTAGGTTCATTAATAGCTTCTTGGGCTGATGTCAGTTCAGTCCCTGGCCCTTGTGGTTCCACTTGAGTTTCTTCATCAACATCAGCAAACTCGTCGATCTACTGGTCTACATCATCAGCAAGGGCATCATCCTGTTCCAAAGTTGCTGCTGCCCAGCTACTAGGGAGATCATTCTCGATCCACAAGGGAGAGTCGTTTGCAACGCCGACCTTGGCCAAGCAGGCCTCCCAGCTTGCAGCCCAAATCTGATCTTGGATGGCCGGCATCTGTTCCACATAGCTGGCAGTTATGGCATCAAAGCCCTTCTCATATCCAGCCTCATATCCAGCATCAAAGGCTGCCTTTTTGGTGTTATCGATCTCAGCCAAAGCTTACTTGAGGTTGTCCTCAGCAGTCTCGAGGTTGCCCTTGGCCTCAGCATAGTCCGCTTTGGCATTGTCTTTTTCTCTCTCGAGCCTCGTAACTGTTCGGAGCAGCCTCGTGTTATCATTCAGCAGCTTGACTCTTTCTGTCTCAGCAACTTGGAACTTTTGTCCCAAAGTCATCATTTTTTGAATAAATTGTACAAACACCAGACGTAGGTTAAGGGAATTCCTAACTACCATAATAAGGGCCTTTGCTATGAAAGAGAATTTGTTTACCTTGATCCCACTGACGAGACCAATGGATACAAGCCTATCTGCAAGGGATGAGGCTTCCTTCTGCATGTCGACAGGAAGAGATAGAGCTTGTGCCAAAGCAAGTGCAGTCTCAGAAGAACTGGCACTATCCCCGACGTGAACGGGCGATCACCCCTGATAAGTGTTGGAGCCCACGTTTGGGGAAGCACCTGGAGAGGAGGTGATCGAGGTTGGCTGATTTCTGTGTCAGCTGGCACGTCAGAGGAGGACGGGTCTTCAGTCCTTGGGCATTTGTCCTTGTGGGTGTCATCAGCATCAAGGGAACTGTCCCATTCACGAGTTGACGAGGATGACCTTGTTGACCCCCCTCTAGTGCGACGAGATCGTGGGGGGGGGGGGGGGTGCAGCACTTGTGGATGCCATTCTGTTGGTAGCAGCACGTCCCCTCGTTGGGACAGTCAGAAGGGAGCTGAGGTCAAGTGGCTGGCAAGCCATCGTACCTGAATCGGGTGGAGATTGAGAGTAGCCCGAAGAAGATGAATGGCTGGTAACCCCGAGCGGAATGGGTTGTTCGTTCTGTTCGGAGGCAGCTTGTCTCCTTTTGGACCTCCTGAGCACCACTCGTGTAAGAGGGACACCTTCAGGAAGCGGAACCTCACCTGGCTGCCCGGCAAGGGTGACTCTGGGTTGTTGTCTCGAACTCCGCGGTGGGGGAGCAGACGAAGTAGAAGCCCCGCTGGTGCTCGGGTTGGCTAATCTTCTGTCAATGAACCCCTTGTATGCAGGGTCGTAGCCTAGTAGGACGTTGGCGTCTCTACCCCGACTAGTTGAAGGGGTACCAGGTTCGCCCCTGTATCTCAAAACTTGATTAGTCTCCGCTGTTCGGACGTAGCTAGGCTCTGCCCGGGGCCGTTTTTTAGCGTTGTCCGCTGCAACAAATGCAAACATAAGTTAAGAACGTAAACGGTTACGAGAAGGCAATGAAACAATAAAGTTACAAAGCAAGTCAAGAGCATACGTGGGTAACCCCATATGTGGGGACAGTGGAAACCCTCCACTTGACCATCTTCCCCCTCTGGTTCGAAGGCTCCAGTGACGTACAGGAAGTCCATCTCGTGGTCACGAGTAGAGTCTGGCATATTAAGCACGAAGCGCTTCTCTGCTTTCCTTACTTTGAAATAGTAAGTGTTGTATTCGGGGTTTAGCACGATGCTATACCACCATTGAATCTCCCAGATTCCTAGTTGAGTTCCTAGGATCCTATTTAGGGCAACTACCCCCATCAGTAGCGTGAAGAAGTTTGTTGAAACTTGCATGGGCATAAGATGGTACCAATTGAGTACACGACGGAGCAATGGATCGAGGGGGAAACGAACTCCACCCTCGACAATTGCTACAATAGGGATACACATCCTATCCCAGGTACCTGCGTCCCTATCTGCTCCAGAGGGGTCAAGTTCGAGGCCCACATTATCAGGAATTTTGTACTCGGTCCTGAAGGCTGACATGGCAGCGGGAGTATCACATAGTTTCCTAAACTTTCCAGGCTTAGGGCCATCATCACCCTCGTTCGCCATGGGAATACTAAAGGAATGGGGGGATTTGGAAATGGCACAGAACAAAACCCTAGGGAAATGGGCAAGATTGAGAACGGGATCTCAGAACGAAACACAAGGAGAGAATGAGAATCTTACGGAGTTGTTTGCGACGGTAGCTTGAGATGCAATCACGCTGCAAACGGCGGTGATGACGACGGCGATAGGGAAGACTGTCGCCTGGTTTTAGAGAGAGAGACGAGGTTTGAATTTTTTGGTAAAAACCAAAAAGACCCCCCTAAGGGGTTTTAGGGGCAGGAGACGTTTCGTCTTCGTTTTGCGCCGTTACAAAAAGTAACGAGAAATACGGATTGAACGGGCGATGTACTAACGACATTTGGAAGAACGTCAGTTCAAATTTAATGCAAAGTGTACGAGATACGCCACGTGGAGTCGTCGCCCCGAGACGGTATAATGACGAAGCCGCCAAAAACATCAAAGGGTATTAAACGCAATGACTGCCCGGGGCTAGACGAGTATGGTCCAGAACCGTTGTTTCTAAAAAGTTTCACCCATCGCCCCCGAACAGTGGCAGATGGATAAAGCTGGGGAGCAATTGTAGGGAGGTATTCCCGAACAGGTACTATTAGTCACCGAGCACGCGATGTACCGGGGACACGTGGAAGGCATGATAGGCTCATCGCCGGGCAGTTCGATGAACGGCGATTAGGGCCAATGACATGTGAAGTCATTGGTCCAGGCAGTCTGTTCGGCTGATAAGGACAAAAGACATGTGAAGTCATCTGTCCAGATATAATGACATGGACTAGTTGCATGTGAGGTCATTAGTCCATATGGACTGTTCGGCAAAGAGGTAGCCGAACAGGGGAAGAAGTAGCCATGAATCATGACGTGGTAAGAATGCTCCAGAATGGTAATATTCCGTAAAGGAATAAGATCCCGAGTATATAGGATCAAGGCAAGACACCGAACGTGAATGGGGTATTTGGATGATTAGGGGGAAATAGTCCCAAAAGGACTGAGAGTCCCAAAAGGATTAAGCTATTGTACTGATAAAGAAACGAGAATCCATGAGATACTAGATTTCTTATACGAGTTAGGAATCCTAAAGCAACAGGGGTGCTTGGGCGGCAAGCAACAGGGGTGCTTGGGCGGCAAGCACCCGTGAAACTATAAATACAAGGTAAACTTGGAGGTAAAAGGTACGCAATATTTGATGATCTCTTATTGTCTTCCTACTGATAATTAGGGTTCATTGCTAGTTCGTGATACTAACTTAGCCATCGGAGGGCCTTTGCTACGAGAGGCAAAGGTGCACTCACCCCTTGTCTATTTTGCAGATTAGGGTTCCGACGAAGAACTAAGGTTCCGGTGTAGAGGCACGTGAAGCCGTTGCAGTTTGGTGTTGTCAAGAGCACCAATTGTTTTCATCCCCCTACATATACCATGTATCTGGTTAGGTATGCAATCAATTAGTTAACATTATTTCTTTGTTGTACAAAATCACAAATGAACACCACAAAACAAAAACACAAAATTGTTTCTAGCACAGACATTACGACATTTTGACTCCATTATGAAATTATTTATATAGTTTTGCACTAAAAGTTGATAAGCACCCAATATTGCAGATATTTGGTACGACTTGTCCCATTTTATGTTATTTTAACTTGAGCACCCAATTATGTTTTCTTTCCCTAGTAAAAATAGGTTAGTTTAGTTCCGTTTAATCACATCTTTTTATAAACGTAACCGTTAAAGCTAAATCTTTCGGGCGTGAGCACGCGGTCGTGACTCTCGCTTGAGTTATATTGAGAACTGGTAACGGCCTTTGTCATGGGTTAGACGATCCCTAGACTTACCTCTTTTAGTTAATTAAACTCGTTTCTAGTCTTTCCCATTTTTACCTTCAATGTTTTAAGCAAAACCTAGCTGGCCGTCATGAACGCCACACTCTACCATATTAACCTACAATCCAAACTTGATATCTTCGAATCCCTATGGTACGATACGGTCTTACTGGTTTATTATGCTATCGACGATCTAACCCTTGGGGTTTTATCAACCTTATTTGAAGGCAAGGTTTCGGAGGCTAAGCAAAAGTACCAAAACTACTATAGAGTTCAGCACTTCAACTACCATTCTCCGAGGTAGAAAAGCAAGTAAATACTACTCAAAGAGTACATTGTTTTTTCACAGAGACTACAATATTTAATCACAAAGAGCAATTCTTTTTTTAGATAACTATGTAGTGTACTTTATTTCATTTGTGTAAAAAATCAATCACTTAAATGAAACACCCCCAAAAAAAACAACCAAACAACTTGGTGGTTTGGAAATAACGTTATGACATTTTGACTAACATTATGACATCAATTATATAATGTTTGGCAGTGAAAGTACCAAATGTGCTGTAGAGTTCAGAATCTCAATTACCATTCCTCGAGGTAGTAAGAACAAGTAAAAATTACTCAAAGAGTACATTGTTGTTTCACGAAGACTACAACATAGAATCATAAAAGAGCACTTGTTTCTTTATATGATTCTAGAGTATGAAATATCATGTGTGACCCACCCCCTATTCCACTAGGCCTTTTGAAAGGGGCCCACCTAAGAAGCCTAGCGAATCTTGGCAGTGATAGTACCGATAACTTTCCCAGCCACCGATCGACTTCCCAATATTTTCTTTCAACCGCTGGATGTGTAATCGGGTTTGAAAACCCATCCCATCTGACTCAACGGCAGTTTGCTCCAAACGGAGGGAAACAAGAAGAAGATAAACAGTACTATCGTGACAGACATCTGTGTACACCATATAATTAATGCAGTAGAAGGACATTTCTTGCATACAAAATTGATTTCATCCGCCTTAAAATAGCCCAAATAATTTTCAACCTTAAGATGGACATAATCTCTATCACATAGTTCTGTCAATCAAACTTGCATAAATACAACATCCATTAACTAACATAAGAC
>BPLS01023140.1:0-12891 GCA_019656275.1 Rhododendron kiyosumense
CAAAATGGTTTCCATTGGGTTTGATTTGGCCTGATTATTTTACCTTAGAGCACCTTTTATCACATGATTATTGGAAAATTGATGTTAGTTTTGATTTATGTTAATAGCAAATTTTAGGGTTTGTGCAAAGACATCATGAAGATATTTTCTAAAATTTAATAAAATTATAAACTGCAAACAAATAAGGGATACGTGTCGCTCACACGACTCCCCTCACATAAAGTTATTTTTTAATACTAGGAGGTGAAACATTGACATATGGTGGATGTTCACACATGGTCATCATTTATCTAACAATTGTTTTTGTAATTTTTTTTAAACAATTGAAGGCAGAAGATGAGAGAAGCCATGCGGCTACAGGAATTGAGTGCTACATGAAGCAACATGGTGTTTCAAGGCCAGAAGCCATTAGTGAGTTGTTGAAAATAATTGAGAATGCATGGATCGACATCAACGAAGAGATGATGAGACCAACTATGATATCTAGAGATCTTGTCATTCGAATTCTCAACTTTGCATGCCTTTACGGTGTGGTATACAAGTATAATGATGGCTATACTCAACCAGAATGTGCCAAAGATTCCATCATTGCACTGTACGAAGATTCAATCCCCATATGATCAAGCATTGTTAATTTGGTGTTTGTTTCCAAATTCAAATGGGAAATAAATAAGTGGATGCTGGGATTTCAATTTGTACTCTATGTCAAAGAGCAATTGTGATGCAGAATGGAAATTAAAATAATTTAATAAATAGCATTCTCTAGTTTTCCTTATTTTGATTTTTGTAATTTTGTTAGGGAGTTTCAATTTCAAGAATAAGTATTCTAAGAAGTATTTAGTTTCCTATGCTTGGTCAAGGAGAATAAGGATTGATTTTATTCCATATGTTTTATTTCCTTTTTAGTATTTAGTAATGCTCTATTATAAATTGAGATGTAAGCCTTCTGGCAAATTGGTTGTTTTTTATGATTATTAATGAAAATTGAGAGTTTTCTCTATTCGTGTTTGTGTTTCAAAGTGAGAATCTTTAATACATAAGCAAGTTCGTGATCTCTTATTGTAGCTAGTTTCGGAAAAGGCTAGGAGGCTACACTGCATCAAATTGCAATGCTTCTAGACACCCCAATTTGAACCTCTTGAAATTCCTAATGATTAATTTGGATGAATATGAGCCTCGGTTGCGATTGGACCTTGCTTCTTGAACTTGCAAAAGTAAAAAACAATTGAGTCCCAAGCGCTCAGGACCATTCTAAAGCACTTAGGATTTGTTTACAAAAACCCAGATTTTGCTCATTTCAGAGCGCTCTGGAGTAGCATTTCCCAAGCGCTCGGATCCACTCCTAAGCGCTCAGGTCAACAAAATTCTCCATGAAAATTTGAATTTCCAGCTTTTTTCAGAATTACATGGCCATGTTTGCTTGAATATTCGGTCTTGCTACAGTGATGTTCAGCAAAGCTAGCAGAAAACCAAATTATAATGTTTATGTCATTTCAAACATTTTTATATTATTTTTATAATTTAAATTTCAAAATTCAAAATCACTTTTTTTTTTTGGGTCTATAAATAGCAGCCTCAATGCTGCATTTGAGACCACCAGAAGAGATCACGAAATTCTGCCCACTCATTCTCTCATTTTCAAAAGAAAAGCCTCCTAATTTGCAAATACCCATCCTTCAAGCATTGTCCAAAAATCAAAATAACCCCAAAAATTTATCAAGAAAATTCAGGAAATTGAGAGTCATATTCATTCCTGATTCCTTGAATTTTTCCACACCATTTCATCTCAAAAATCCAGCCAAGAAGCAAAGTTTCATTTGAAAAGGTAGACTTTCTCTATCTTGTAAATTAAAGAGGCTGTCATCCTTCTGAGGGAGGTCATTCAGCCCACTCCAATCTCCAATACTAGATGTGAGGTTAAACGACCTTAGTGTGAAAACAAGGGCAAAAGAGTTGCAAAGAAGTTTTTCATATAAGTCCTATGGCACTCCCGAGCGCTCTGGAATGCTCCCGAGCACCCAGGAGTGATTTTGTCTATAATGATCACTTTTTTTGAATATTCAAGGAAAATGAAGTTTTAATGGACCCAATGGCATTTATTTCATATTGCTAAGAATAATGTGGGCTTATAGTTATTTCTAGTACTTCTATGAACATTTACATTTTTGTAACAAGCAAAGTGAAAGTGATGCACCGAGGTCTGTATGGTAAATACTATATTTTCCTTGAAAATTCCTTGTAGCATGAAAAATATCTTGATATTTCCCGAGTTTGTTCAATTTTAAATTCAAAAGCAATGAAGCAAGACTTGAATGGTCAAGATAAGTTCCTGGCTGTTTAAATTCTTTGCTGAGCATCGGTTCATGCTTCATTAATTCTACATATTGCAGTATCTTTGTCTAATCAAAATTTGCAAGGGGTGTAACAATACTCCTGAGGGCTCAGGAGTGCAATCCCGAGCGGTCGGGAGTGTTATCAAAGACAAATCTCCTTTTTGCTTGCATTATTCCGCATCTTACATTATTTCACTAATATTAATGTACACTGAACACGGGCACATGTATCAACTTCCTAATTTGATATACCTTTGGATATGTGCTAATTGTTGAATAGAACAGCATGTTTTTAAAATCTTGCAAATGTTTAGTACGTAGAGACCGATCTTAAATCGGGCGAGGGGGTGTCATAAAACTCTTCCCCCACGTAACATGGCTTCCGAATCCTTAACGAATCTCTGGTTTTCAATTCAAATAATCATTTTCAATCCAAACGGTTTCTCGGGTGGTAAACCTCAAATCCGGGTGGCGACTCTTTAATTTTTCAAATCAAAACATATTTTTCAGGCCACTCCGATCCACCCGGGGCTGTGGTAGCCCAAACCTCCTTATTAAGGAGTTCCACTATGGTTATTGGTCTGTTTTTTGTTTCTTTTTGATGTATCATTTGTCAAGTTCTTAATAAAATTTCGTTGCCTATCAAAAGAAAAAGAAAAAAAAGAAGTTCCACTATGGTTTTCACTTATGGAATATTATTGATGAGGAGGAAGTGATGTATAATTTTAATGTACTCGCAAGCACACAAATCGTACCGAAGTATATTAATGCGAGTGCGAGGTCAAACTCAGAGGGACTTATGATTTTTTTGTAGGAAAACTAAAGAAACATAAATCGATCAAACCCTAACCTAGTTGACAAAAGTTTGTGATTGATTTTTGAACTAGTGAATAGTAAAAATAATAAACTAAATTATCAAAAATGAGAAAATGAGAAAATTAAAGCTTCTTTTTAACCAAGAGGAGAAAATACTAAGGTTTCAGAATCTACATACATTAACTCATTTCATTGTATATTCATGATTATTAACTTTACCCAAAATTTCTTTATGATAATCTAAAAGCTAATTCTGTTACCATGGAAAATATCATCGTGAAAGTTCATTAAAAAGTCCAATGTATATTCCTCCCCGCTCGCAAGTATAAAATCAAATCATTATTTATATCTGATTCAAAAAAATCACAATAAATATCCAGTTTTATAGTTAACAATTAAAAATTAGCATTCAATGCTAAATACAATTCCAAATCATGAGAAAACCATGATTGATCTAATATCCAGAATTTATCCCTAACAATTAATTTGGAGTAAGAGTAATTTAATCATATTCAAACCAAATATTCGGGTAAAACCGAATCTCATGAGTATATAGATAATGGTCATTAATGGGCCTTCATCCTCAACCCTAATTTAAGAGTCTAGCCACTAGCTCATGGTGTACGGAAACATGATCATATAATAATAGAACTCTATGAAACTAAGCTTACGAATTAAGATTAGAAATTTTTTCTAGCTTTCTTCCTTCTCCGTTGCTGCTGCATGGTGGCATGTTTCGTCATCCAAGTGATCCCTCCGACCCTCCTTTTGCTTGCTATTTGTAAGGCCAAGACTTCCTTTTTGGAATATAATTCCACTTCCATCAATCTTCTCGTTAAATCGGTAAATACCGATTATATGATATTCTGTTCTTTAAACAATTCTTGCCTTAGGAGTTGTAGTCAAAGCCGATAACTCTTGTCACCCAATTAGCTGTGCAAGGCCACGTGTAGAGAATTACCAAATCTTCTTAAATCAATTCCATCATAGGAAATTTATGTGAGCTTGATTTTTGGTTTTGCTCTTTTGGATGTTCTAATTTAGATTGGGTTGCGCCCACTTGAATCAGACTTCATCTCATAAGTCTCGAAAGAAACGTTTTTGCGTGATAAAGTCCAAAATACCTACAAAACATAAATAGATGATAATACGACATAAATAATTATAAAGTCAAGACTAACAATGCAAGTATGAGCGTCTTTAAGTACTATATTTTGTGCTCATCAAATACCCCCATACCTACATTTTGCTTGTCCTCGAGCAAAATAAATAAGATAAACAAAAGAAACAGAAATACTAACTAATCCTTTTTCGGAGGAGTCCAATTGCATTTGGCATATGCAACAAGCCTTTAAACTCTAGGTTGCCCTAGTGGATGAGTTAATTATAGTCTCGTGAGGGTTTGCCGTGAATATACCCACAAAATTCTTAAGAAGATGACACTCGATTAGAATTCCAAAACATATTCTATGGCCTCTCAAGGTAACTAGCATCAGAATAACACAAGTTAGAGGTAAGATATTTCATTCATTAACAAAGTTAAACAAGTGAACATTCTAGTCCTAGTTAGCATAAAAACGGCTCCTCTCACATATATGTAGATAGAAAGAAATCCCGAGACATGCGTGTAAGTGAAAAATTACACAAAGATGTTCATTAACCTCGAAAACAATACATGCACCTTCAATGCCTCAATACTCATCAAAATGCTCATTTCTTTTTTAGTATTTTAGTAATGCTCTACTATAAATTGAGATGTAAGCCTTCTGGCAAATTGGGTGTTTTTTTATGATTATTAATGAAAATTGAGAGTTTTCTCTATTCATGTTTGTGTTTCAAAGTGCGAATCTTTAATACATAAGCAAGTTCGTGATCTCTTATTGCAATTAGTTTCGTAAAAGGAGACTGCGCTGCATCAAATTGCAATGCTCCTAGACACCCCAATTTGAACCTTTTGAAATTTCTTAATTTGTGGCTTTGTGGCCTCCCGATGATGAATTTGGATTGATACAGTTAAATCAACTGTTTGGTTTGATAAAATGGCTCTCACATATGAACGTGAGAGAGGTTCTTCTATACATATTATGATTACAAGGATAGAACATAACAACATACAAGATAGGAATACATTTGAATTGAACCTATCCAAGAAGCTACTAACAAACTGATAACATAAATGGCTAACAAACTGAAAACATAAATGGTTATCCTAATACGCCCCCTCAAACTGATGGTGCACGGGAAGTGAGCGTTAGTTTGTCACAAAGAAAAATAAACCGGGGTGAAGACAAGCCTTTGGTCAGAACATCTGCAATTTGATCCTTGCTTTTGTGGCACAGAAGCATGAGCAAGTAAAGCCAACCCAGTTTCAACAACATGACGATTACGTCTCTCAATTTTCCCATTCTGTTCATGTGTGTGAGGACAAGGGAGACGATGAATAGTGCCATATTTTTTAAAGAATTTTGGCAGAGTGCGAAATTCCCCACCCCAATCCGTTTGGACCTGTTTGACAGTGGTTGAAAATTGGCGTTCAACCATTACTTGAAAATGAAGAAAAACTTGGAACACATCAGATTTGAGTGCAATTGGAAAACACCATAAATATTTGGAGTAAACATCAAGAAAAAGAACAAAGTAACGATGTCCATTCAGTGAAGAAATAGGAGCAGGTCCCCAAACATCACTAAAAATAAGATCTAGTGGAGCTTTACTAACAGACTGCGTTACAGGTAATGACAAACGACACGACTTCCCTAACTGACAAGCATGACAAATAGACTGTCGTGTATTTGACGAACACGACAATTTATTTTGGACAATGACTTGACGAAAAACACGATGATGAGGGTGGCCGAGACGACGATGCCAGCACACAGAATCAACCTTTTCAGAGATATGAGCAGATGGAGGAATTGGTGTGGAGGTGGAGAACTTGTAAAGTCCAGATTTACTTTCCCCGCAGAACAACGTTTTCTTGGTGACCTGATCCTTGATTAAAAAGTAAGAGGGATGAAATTCAAAGAAAACACTGTTATCCTTGGTAAATTGAGAAACCGAAAGAAGAGATTTAGTAAGTAAGGGAACATGAAGAATATTAAATAAGCGAAAGGAAGAAGATGGGGTTTGAAGAGTGGTGGTACCAATTTTATGGATGGGCAACCCCTTACCATTCCCTACGTGAAGCTAATCACTGCCAAGATAATTCTCATGATGAGAAAGAGACATAAGGTCTGGTGTAGCATGATGAGTTGCACCAGTGTCGGGGAACCAATCTGTAAAAGGTGCAAGAGCGGAATTGTATGAAGCCAAGTGAGCAGAAGGTGGCGCGGTATGGTTGTAGCATTGGTTGCATGAGAGGGCAGTATGATTTGCACCATTGCAAATTTGGCACCGCTGGTGGGAATCAGTAGAATGATAATTGCGGGACTCATGGGAAAAATGACGAGCATCACCACAAGAATCATTGGGGCGGTAGCCTTGGTTACGACTGTGACCACGACCGCGATCATTGTGACCATGTCCTCGATAGCCACCATTAGAAGAGGCATTGAGTTGCACAGAGGCATTGCGTTGCACAAAATTAGCCTGGGGAGATGCTTCAGTGCTATCGAAGACCGGGAGAGAGGCAAAGCCAATTGAATGCATGAGCTCGTGACTAAGAAGCAAGCTATGCAATTCGGAGTAAGGAAGTGACGGATGATTTGCAAGTGTCGGGATTAGATTTTGGAATGTAGCATTGAGGCCTTTGAAAGTGTAAAGGTTGAAGTCTTGTGAGGAGAGAAGACGGCCCGCAGCATTCAACGCACCATAAAGACCCTTGGCTTTCTGAAGATATTGGGTAATGAAGAGCTCGCCTTGCTTGATGTTCTGAAGATGAAGATGGAGTTGGAGGATTCGAGTGTTGGACGGAGAAGCAAGGGCGGACTCAAGTGTTGTCCAGATTTCTCGAGATGTCGTGGCACCGACAATAAGAGGAATAACATCCTCCGTCAGAGAGGAATTAAGAGGTTCATTAGCAATTGATCTTGATCAAACCAAATTTGGAAATCAGGATTTGTAATAGCAGCACCATTGGACGAAATGGTGCATGATGGACATGGATTGGTGCCGTCGGCATAGCCCAGCAAATGTTGTCCACGAAGATAAGGAGTGATTTGTGTCTTCCAGAATAAATAATTTGTGTGGGTAAGTTTGAGAGAAAGAAAGTGATGAGCATTTGGAAATAAGGAAGATTTGTTGGTAGCGGTAACTTCAACAATCTGAGAGGTGGTAGAAGAAGAAGAGGTAGCGGAAGTCATGATTGAGTGGTGCTCTGATACCAAGTTAAATCAACTGTTTGGTTTGATAAAATGGCTCACATATGAACGTGAGAGAGGTTCTTCTATATATATTATAATTATAAGGATAGAACATAACAACATACAAGATAGGAATACATTTGAATTGAATCTATCCAAGAAGCTACTAACAAACTGATAACATAAATGACTAACAAACTGATAACATAAATGGTAATCCTAATAGATACAAGCCTCAATTGCGATTGGACCTTGCTTCTTGAACTTGCAAAAATAAAAAACAATTGAGTCCCAAGTGCTCAGAAACATTCTAAAGTGCTTAGGATTTGTTTACAGAAACCCATCCCGAGCGCTCGGATCCACTCCTAAGCGCTCAGGTGAACAAAATTCTCCATGAAAATTTGAATTTCCAGCTTTTTTCAGAATCACATGGCCATGTTTGCTTGAATATTCGGTCTTGCTACAGAGTTATTTAGCAAAGCTAGCGGAAGACCAAATTATAATGTCTATGTCATTTCAAACATTTTTATATTATTTTTATAATTTAAAATTCAAAATTCAAAATCACCTTCTTCTTTTTTGTGGTCTACAAATAGCAGCCTCAATGCTGCATTTGAGACCACCAGAAGAGATCACGAAATTATGCCCTCTCATTCTCTCATTTTCAAAAGAAATCTCTCATTTTCAAAAGAAAGCCTCTCCTTTGCAAAAACCCATCCTTCAAGCCTTGTCCAAAAATCAAAATAACCCCAAAAATTTATCAAGAAAATTCAGGAAATTGGGAGTCATATTCATTCTTGAATATTCCTTGAATTTTTCCACACCATTTCATCTCAAGAATCCAGCCAAGAAGTAAAGTTTCATTTGAAAAGGTAGACTTTCTCTATCTTGTAAATTAAAGAGGTTGTTCTCCTTCTGAGGGAGGTCATTCAGCCCACTCCAATCTCCAATATTGGATGTGAGGTTAAACGACCTTGGTGTAAAAACAAGGCAAAAGAGTTGCAAAGAAGTTTTTCATATAAGTCCTGTGGCACTCCCTAGCACTCAGGAGTGATTTTGTCTATAATGATCACTTTTTTTTAATATTCAAGGAAAATGAAGTTTTAATGGACCCAATGGCATTTATTTCATATTGTTAAGAATAATGTGGGCTTTATAGTTATTTCTAGTATTTCTATGAACATTTACTTTTTTTTAACAAGCAAAGTGAAAGTGATGCACCGAGGTCTGTATGGTAAATACTATATTTTCCTTGAAAATTCCTTGTAGCATGACAAAACACCTTGATATTTCCAGAGTTTGTTCAGTTTTAAATTCAAAAGAAATGAAGCAAGACTTGAATGGTCCAGATAAGTTTCTGGTTGTTTAAATTTTTTGCTGAGCATCGGTTCATGCTTGATTAATTCTACATATTGTAGTATCTTTGTCTAATCGAAATTTGCAGGGGGTGTAACAATACTCTTGAGGGCTCGGGAGTGTTATCAGAGACAAATCTCCTTTTTGCTTGCATTATTCTGCATCTTACATTATTTCACTAATGTACACTGAACACAGGCACATGTATCCACTTCCTAATTTGATATACCTATGGATATGTGCTAATTGTTGAATAGAACAGCATGTTTTCACAATCTCGCAAATGTTTAGTAGAGATTGATCTTAAATTGGATGAGGGGGGTGCCATAAAACCCTTCCCCCTCATAACATGGCTTCCAAATCCTTAACGAATCTCTGGTTTTCAATTCAAATAATCATTTTCAATCAAAACGGTTTCTCGGTTGGTAAACCTCAAATTCGGATGGCGACTCTTCAATTTTTCAAATCAAAATATATTTTTCGGGCCGCCCCGATCCACCCGGGGCTGTGGTAGCCCATAGCTACTTATTAAGGAGTTCCAATGTGGTTAGTGGTCTGCTTTTGGGTTTTTTTTTTTGATGTACCGTTTGTCGAGTTCTTAATAAAATTTCGTTGCCTATCAAAAGAAAAAAAAAAAAAAAACGAGTTCCACTATGGTTTTCACTTATGGGAATATTATTGATGAGGAGGAAAATCATACTGCAGTATATTAATGCAAGAGCGAGGTCGAATCCACAGGGACTAGTAATTTTTTTTAGGGAAACTAAATAAACTTAAATCAATCAAACCCTAACCTAGTTGACAAAAGTTTGTGATTGATTTTTGAACTAGTGTGATAGGCGCGTGGAATTCATGAATTTTAGCTCCTAAGTAGGGAAATTAGCGCGTTAGACGTGCATTTAATTCTCATTTTCCATTTCATGCGTGCACGTGGTTGGATTTTGTGTTTGTGCTTAATTTGCAGGAAATTGAGATGTTTTGGTGCAAATGAAAGGTATCCAGAAAGGCCGTGATGGAGCTTGAGAGCGAGAAGGGTTGTGGAGACTAAGTGTTGAAGTGGAATTCGTGAGGAAATAAACAGAATCTTTGTGAGCGCTACATGGGAAGTGGTATAGCGCTCAGACGTGGTATAGCATGTTGCACAAAGTGGACAGAGAGTTAGCGAGCGCTACACTCTTTTTGGTGTAGCGCTACCTTTGAAGCTAAAGGGGTCAACGCCAAGCAACGGTCAATGGGATCTAAAACAGCTAAATGGTTCGCGAGCGCTACACCCTTTTTGGTGTAGCGCTACCGAGGGCTTAACAGGCTATGGAACGATGTCGTTGCGGGTCCGATTCCGATTTATTTTAGGACTTTAATTGTTTGTTAAAAGGGATTACTATAAAAACCCCGTTTTAACTCGAAATTAGGGTAACACATTCCATAACTTACGTTTTCAATTAACTTTTGGCTACTGTTTTCTAAGTTCTTATTTGCAGATTCAAGTTTTAATCTCAGTTCTTCAAGTTTTCCAGCTTTAAATTCCCATTCTTCTTTGGTAATCGAATCCGTTGTTTTTCCGTAAGTCTGTGGTATCATGTTTTTATTTTTATTTCAATTGTTGGAAGCATGTTTAGATCTAGGAATAGAATTATTGCTGCGTTTAATAAAGTCATGAGTGAGTAATTTTGTAGAGTGCGGTCGCGGGGCGAAGGCGTCTCGTGGCTAATTTAATTAATGTGTTCACCTCGGGTTCGAATTAATTTAATCTTTAAGCAATTTTAGAAGACGAAAACTCTTCTAACAAACAAAACCCAGGCATCGCCTGAATTCGAATGCGCACAGAAACTGGCGACAGGTGGTGTGCATTCGTTAGGGATCCTTTTTCCTATTCTAAAATCAACAAAGTGAATAATTGTGGCCCGAGTGAACATTGGTTAGACTAGTTGCGGACGCTGGATTCCCACGCCTATACTCTCCCTTTTTAAATCCTTATTTAATAAATTCAGTTTGGTAATTTAGTTAGTGAATCAACCTCATTGAACAAATGGTGGCTACCTAAGAGCCAAGTTAAACTAGAATTCAACACTTTTGAATAAGCACCGTCCGTCCGTCTCTGTGGTTCGACTCCGGTACTTCCGGATATTGTGCTACACCGGTCGAGAGTCCTACGTTTGGGACGCGTCTTTATTTTAATTCACCCGGTCGGTCAAGCATAGTGAACATGTGATTTTTTTTAGGAAAACTAAATAAACTTAAATCGATCAAATCCTAACCTAGTTGATAAAAGTTTGTGATTGATTTTTGAACTAGTGAACTGTAAAAATAATGAACTAATTAATTATCAAAAACGAGAAAATTAAAGCTTCTTTTTAACCAAGAGGAGAAAATACTAAGGTTTCAGAATCCACACACATTAACTCGTATCATTATATATTCATGATTATTGACTTTACCCAAAATTTCTTTATGATAATCTGAAAGCTAATTCTGTTACCATGGAAAATATCATCGTAAAAGTTCATTAAAAAGTCCAATGTATGTTCTTCCCCGCTCGATCGCAAGTATAAAATCAAATCATTATTTATATCTGCTTCAAAAAAAATCACAATAAATATCCAGTTTTATAGTTAACAATTAAAAATCAGCATTCAATGCTAAATACAATTCCAAATCATGAAAAAAACATGATTGATCTAATATACAGAATTTATCCCTAACAATTAATTTGGAGTAAGAACAATTTAATCATATTCCAACCAAATATTCGGGTAAAACCAAATCTCATGAATGTATAGATAATGGTCATTAATGGGCCTTCATCCTCAACCCTAATTTAAGAGTCTAGCCACTCATGGAGTACGGAAACATGATCATATAATAATAGAACTCCATGAAACTAAGCTTAAAAAGATTAGAAATTTTTTCTAGCTTTCTTCCTTCTCTGCTGCTGCTGCTGCATGGTGGCATGTTTCGTCATCCAAGTGATCCCTCCAACCCTCCTTTTGCTTGCTATTTATAAGGCCAAGACTTCCCTTTTGGAATATAATTTCACTTCCATCAATCTTCTCGTTAAATCGGTAAATACCGATTATATGATATTCTCTTCCTTAAACAATTCTTGCCATAGGAGTTGTAGTCAAAGCGGATTACTCTTGTCACCCAATTAGCTCTGCAAGGCCACGTGCAGAGAATTACCAAATCTTCTTAAATCAATTCCATCGTAGGAAATTTATGTGAGCTTGATTTTTGGTTTTGCTCTTTTGGATCTTCTATTTTAGATTGGGTTGCGCCCACTTGAATCAGACTTCATCTCATAAGTCTCAAAAGAAACGTTTTTGCTTGATAAAGCCCAAAATACCTACAAAACATAAATAGATGATAATACGATATAAATAATTATAAAGTCAAGACTAACAATGCAAGTATGAGTGTAACGCCCCTAATTTTAGGTACGTTAATAAAGGAAATTTATTACAGAAATATCGAGTCACTGCTCGTTATTACAAAACGGCTCACATAGGAGCATTTAAAGTTCAAAAGATAACAAAAGGAAAGCTACGAGGTCCTACACTACGGCTCCTCTTGCTCCTCCAGCCTAGCGAGTTCCTCGGCTCCGTACGCCTCCAAGGTGAAAAGGTCGCCATGTTCATCTATCAAATCTGACATATTATATCGGCGTCGCCACCAATATAATATGCCAGGGTCACCACAAAGGCAACACCATGAGCTACTAAGGCTCAATAGTAAATCCTACCATACTAACATCGATTTCCACATGATAAGTACATAAACAAGAGTATAAGACAATAAGCTAACATGTTTGACATTCGCTTGTAACTACCGTTGGCGTTTGACTCATCGTTAACCTTTTCATTGTTACACTTTATCAAAAACACCTTTTAACTCACCCAACCTCGATTCCGCCGTTCCGGGCTCTCGAGTATCCTCACAATGGTTCCGCCGCACCGGGTTCCCATTGGCACACCTATCATTGGCTCCGTAACGCGGATAACCAAGACAACACACCCAACCTCGATTCCGCCGTTCCGGATTCTCGAGTATCCTCACAATGGTTCCGCCGCACCGGGTTCCCATTGGCACAC
>BPLS01023141.1:0-23132 GCA_019656275.1 Rhododendron kiyosumense
ATTGGGGATGCAATAGACACGTTTTGTACAATGGGGACGAAATTAAAAATCCGGAAATACTTTGGGGACCATTCTTAAAAAAAATATACATAATAACTCAACGAACCCAAGGAAAGAAGAGAGGACGGTATGTCAAAATATTGATCTCCCACGTTTGCTGCTCAGTATTCCAATCTTAGAAGAATTCTTTGACAAAGTCGCAGTCAATCTCCGCGAAAAAACACCAAGAAAATACTTGCTGGTCAGCACCATCAAGAAGGTTATGGGTTCAATACTTGTGCCCATCTTTCAAAGTCTTTTTTTTTTTTTGTGGGTCTTTTTCTAGTTTGTTTCTATAACTAAAATTATAGTTGCAACTTTATGTCACTAAAGCCAACAAGCATTAGCGTATCCACAATGCTATAATCAAAAATGGATAACAAAAAGTTGCCACATCAGCTTTTAATTATCCATTTAAGATATTGCTAAGGTTAACAATGTAAAAGTCCAGCCGAGCAAAAAAAAACAATGTAAAAGTCCACAATGGCATAATCAAAATTAAATAACCAAAAGTTGCCACATCCGTTTTTAAATTACAGAAAAACTAAAAACTGTGAACATAGAAAAACTATTTAAAATAGAAAATAATTTTTGAACTTTTTTCAAAACTTCAAAAAAAAATAAAAAAACAATGTTAAGAAAAACAGCTTTTGTGTAACTACGGTTTTTGAAAAAATAGTTTTTATATAAGAAAAGATTTTGAGAAAAAACATTTTCTTATACAAAACAATTTTTCAAAAAAAGAACAATTTATTTTGTGTAAAATGTTTTTTCTAAAAACAGTTAAAAAACAAATTTTGGGGGAAAACAGTTTTTTAAAAATAGTTTTTTTTTTTTTTTGAAAACATTGTTGAAAAAGAAAAAGACGGGGGGGGGGGGGGGAATGGAAGAGAGAATACATTTATTTTGTAATAATGTGTGTATTTGATTGAGAATGTAAGATTTATTAAATTTGGTTATTTGGTTATTGGCAAAAGGTTGTTAGTTTTGGTTATCCAAAGTTCAAAATTTGATTATTTCTAAGAAGGTTGTTAAATTTGATTATAACATTGTAAGCCATATTTTGCACCAACATTTCTAACTTTAAAAACCTACTGTATTACTTTTGGTTATGCCATTATGGATACTCTTAGTGACACATTTGTGAAAATTGTCGCTTTCTTTTAATGACATCTTTGTGACGACAATGTTTTTGTCACTAAGCATATCAACCAATACACACCTTTTTAAATCTATATATATATATAAAGTGGTTATGCCATGGCTAAGAGAACTCAAGGGAAACAATAAGCACAAATCCTCATTAGCTTTTGTTTTTTTCGCTTGATTTTGGTCCTAACTATGGCCACCATGTTCACTAAAATGCTCATTTTGTTTGTTGTTATGCTTTTGGCATTCAACAAAAATTCCTCCGGACTCACGTCAAATCCGAAAATCAGATGCATAGGGAAGGAGAAACAAGCTCTCCTCAAGTTCAAAGAAGCTCTTAGAGATGATGGCGACTCTCTCTCCTCATGGGGCAGCGAAAATGATAAAAAGGAGTGTTGCAAATGGAGAGGAGTCAAGTGCAACAATTACACAGGTCATGTAGCCGTGCTCAATCTTAGTACATGGTCTCTGACCGGTAAGATTAGTCCTTCATTACTTGAATTGCAGCATATGAAGTATCTAGA
The DNA here is from genome assembly GCA_019656275.1 of Rhododendron kiyosumense. NCBI lineage: Eukaryota > Viridiplantae > Streptophyta > Magnoliopsida > Ericales > Ericaceae > Rhododendron > Rhododendron kiyosumense. The sequence continues at coordinate 1,713 of BPLS01023141.1, forward strand.
CTTGAGTGGAAATAACTTTGGTGGGAATTACACCCCAATTCCTAATCATCATCTTGGAAACGTTTCCAGTCTACAGTATCTTTCTCTAGGCGGGAACTATAACTTGAGTGGTGGGAATCTTGAATGGCTTTCTTATTTTCCATTGTTAAGACACCTTGATCTTAGCATGGTTGACCTAAGGGAAGCAAACAATTGGCTTGAAGTAGTTAGTGACAACCTCCCTCTCTTGGAATACTTGAACTTAAGCGGTTGCTACCTTCCGAATCAAGTTCCTCCAACACATCCTCTTAATTCTTCTTTGTATCTCACCGTCGTTGATCTCTCTAACAATGATATGTCTTCTTTGATTCCTGATGCTTTCGGGAAAATGATATCCCTTGTGCATCTCAATCTTGCGTATAATGATTTCGTTGGTAGAATTCCAAAGTCTTTTGCTAATTTGAGTCGTTTAGAATCGCTGGAACTAACATGGTCCCATGTGACCGAACAAGTTGCCATAGTTCTAGATAAATTGTCGCGGTCAGAGAAGTCGTTACAAATCTTGAATTTTGATTCGAATCAACTCAGCGGTACTTTACCTGATTTTACAAGGTTTTCGTCCCTTAGGGAATTGTATCTCGGTGATAACAAACTCACTGGGGCTTTTCCCAAGAGTTTTCGACACGTGCTTCCGAATCTTGTTGTCCTAGAATTAGGCGGAAATCAAATTGCGGGGATGCTTCCTGATCTAACCGTTTTTCCGTCACTGACGGGGTTACGACTTGCGAAAAATCGCTTAAACGGGACCATCAACAAAAGTGTTGGTAAACTTTCCAAGCTCAAATATTTGGATGCCTCTATGAATTCATTTGAAGGCATTATCTCTGAAAGCCACTTCTCAAACCTCTCTAGCTTGAAATATTTGGACTTCTCTAATAACCCACTAATTTTCAACATCAGCTCCGGCTGGATTCCTCCTTTTCAACTCGATGTTATACAGTTAAGGTCTTGCAAGTTGGGGCCTGACTTCCCAGAATGGCTTCGAAATCAAAACAATTTCTCCGAGCTTGATGTCTCTGGAGCTGGAATTTCTGATGATGTCCCGAATTGGTTTTGGGATCTACCTCCCAACTTGGGTACCATAGATATCTCTAATAACCAGATGAAGGGCTTGGTGCCTGATTTATCTTCGGCGGTTTCCTTATTTGCAATAAATTTAAGTTCAAACAGCTTTACAGGCCAAATACCGCGACTTCATTCCCATGTATCGGTCTTGGATCTATCCAAAAACTTGTTTTCGGGGTCCATTTCGATCATATGTGCGGTTTCCTTTTTCGGGTATGTTGACCTTTCAAGTAACCAATTATCGGGAGGGCTTCCCGACTGCTGGGAACCTTTTCAATCACTACACATGCTCAATTTGGCCAACAACACTTTATCCGGTGAACTTCCAAGATCATTTGGTTCCTTCTTTAACGTCGAAGTATTGCAGTTGAGCAACAATAATTTCTCCGGGGAATTGCCTGAGTCGTTGAAGAACTGCTCGCGTTTGATAATAATTAACTTGGGAGGAAACAGATTCACTGGAAAAATACAACCGTGGTTGGGGACACATATCCCGAATTTAATGATTCTTAGTTTACGCTCCAACAGATTCCATGGAGACATACCTCGAGATATTTGCCTCCTTAACTCCCTCCGAGTTTTGGATTTCTCTCAGAATGATTTGTCCGGAAAGCTGCCACGGTGTTTTGACAATTTTTCTGCTTTGGTTCAAAGAGATAATAGCATGAAAGAAACCCCCGATTTTGCATATTACAGCACCATTTACCTGGGGAATGTATTGGTGCAATGGAAAGGACAAGAACGGGGGTACCAAAGAAGACTCAGACTCTTAAAAATGATTGACTTTTCTAGCAACAAATTTTCGGGGGAAATTCCACAGGAAATCGCTAATCTTGCAGAGGTGGTCTCCTTGAACTTGTCCAGAAACGATTTTACTGGTAAAATCGTCCAGAATGTTGATCGAATGAAAATGTTGGAATCTCTTGACTTGTCTAGAAATAGACTTTTTGGCAAGATTCCTCCAACCTTGGCTGCTCTAAATTTTCTAAGCGTGTTGGACTTGTCAAACAACAACTTGTCTGGAAAAATCCCAACTAGCACCCAACTGCAAAGCTTTGATGCCTCGGTTTATTCTGGGAATGCTCAACTTTGCGGGGTTCCACTTTCAGATAAGTGTCCGGGGGAAGAACAAGGCGGCAAGAAAGGGATTCAAGAAAAAGATGACGAGGACCGGTTTCTGTTTACTACACCAGCATTTTATATCAGCATGGGCGTTGGCTATGCCTATGCCTGTGGATTCTGGGCTATTTTTGGCACAATTCTCTTTAGCAGTGTGTCAAGATATGCCTGGTTCAAGTTCTTAGACGAAGTAGCAGATTGGTTGTACGTTACCACAGCAGTGAACTTTAATAGACTGAAGAGGAGACTTCGGGACTAATTGGTATGTGTCTTTCCAAGGTTGTTTCTTCATTTCTTTTTTCTCCAGTCCTCCCCAGCTATATAATTGCATATCGATACTGTTACTGTTGTTGATGTTGTTGTGCATGCATGCATTGGTTTCACGGTATACCCTTTTTTCACAATGTAACCCACACTTTAAGTGCAAAAACTTGCTTGAGTTCTTGGTTTCTTTTGATTCTCTTTTTCTATTCGAAATATTCAGTCTATTGAAAGCTAGCTTTGGCTCTTCAATGCTAGGATTCATAACCAAACAAATGGCTATTTAATGCTTTTCAAATCGATACCCTTTCTTCTTTTTGACAACTCAAGGATTGTAATGAAGCGAAACATATTAATATACCAACTTAAATTAAAATTTTTTTTTTGACAAGATATACCAATTTAAATTGACTTCACGGCATGTCATATATGTTACTTCAAGCAGAAGAGTTGTATTTAAAGAGTGATAATTGACAAACCTCAGTTTCTTCTTGTTGTTTCCCTTTTCTTTTCCTTCTATTCCTGTTTTCCAGGAAAGTTAGTATACCTGACCTAAAGCACCAGCCGCTTGGAATGAATTTTCGATCGACAGTGCAGAAGTCTTTGATACCAGCTCTGAGTAGACCTGTTTTAAGGGAAAGGAAAGTATATAATGAAATAATGTTTCCTTCTTACTAGGAACTCTGTTCTACGTTTTGTTTGTCTCATTTTGGTCGGACTTGTCGGTAAAACGACAGGGAGGGTCTCGTTTGAAGTATTGTATATATCCTACAATTTCAAGCAATAAGAAACGGGTTTGGAATTTTATTCCAGCTGCATTTTGGTCAAGTACTCCGCTTATATCATGCTTTGAGTTTGGGGTGTTAATTACTTGCACACAGTTGATCCCAAACTTGGGAAAATGGAGATTGCACAGTTGATGGCTGGACAACCACAAGAAAATAATCCTGTCAATGTGAATCCCGATATAACCGTCTGATGCATTGTGTTTATGTTCTAAAGATTAGATATAACAAAACAACAACATAGAGAAAATCTGAACCTTTGTGTGACAAACAAATCATTAGTACTTTGCATGTTGTGGTCATTTATGTCTTATAACAAAAAAAAAATTATTCGCATTTGTGATAATTTTTGGGTCGGCCCAGATATGGTCCAAACAGAAACTAAAGTGGAAGATGGACTAGAAGTATAGGAGTAATTGTTAGGGTCATTATTATTTTATATAACTACAATCCTTAACATGAAGGATTTTAAATCACTACTCTCAAGTAGTTAATTTCAAATCTATCATAAAAGAGCTCTCAAACTCCATTTCCAAATCCTATGTAAACTATCAAATCACAGTTTGAAATCCATAGCCATCCAAACGGACCCCTAATTCCAAGGCCACCTTCCCTTTTAGGCTGGCAAAGAGAATCCCAAGCTACTGATCTATTAGAATAAGAGTAATCCTCAGAACCATATCATAATAAACTCCTAAGAAGTTGCTCAATATAAATTGTGCAATTATCTCTTATTATGTGGTGTATACAAATTGTAGGTCACTGCTCAAAGTTGTGTTATTCGGTGATCTGTTACTGTGGTTACAACTTAGAAAACAATCAAATTCTTTTCATTCTCAGGCCCAAGTTCTGATTCTGAACTGCTTACTGCCTCAATCAAATTCTTGGATCCAACATCATGATGTAGAACATGCTTCTTTCCCATTAGCCCATCACCAACAATAGCACTATCCATGATTATCTTCTCATTCTCAGGCACACAATCTAGCAAGGCCTCGTAACCTTCACAATTTTTGGGCCCTTTTCCATCTAGAAGTACCACATCTGTTGTTGAGTACTCAAATGCATTTAAGGGGAAACTAATTTGATTCACATTTTGCTGTAACTGTAAGCTTGCCATAATTTGTTCCTAATATATAAAAGCAAGAAGTGAAACTGAGATCAGTGTCACCACCAATTTCATACTTTCGATCAAGCTGTTTCATTTTAAAGCCCATACCTGAGCATTGTTCTTCCTCCGTTCTTCTTCTATTTCAGTGACGAGGGACCACATTTTTTCACGAGACTGCATGTCAGCAAGTAATAATTTACATCAAACAAATTAAGTTGCAAATGAGAATTCGTAAGTAGTCTATATATGTTCGGTGTAGTGTACCTACCTGCACATGGAGGGACGTCTTGATGAACTCCTTTAGGTCTTCAATCATTTTAAGGTTCTGCATATACTTATCCTCAATGACCTGCATGCATGCATAAAGATACATATATACATACATACTATTAATTAGTAAAGAAAGACTTGATCGATGGGGCCATCGAGCTACCCAATTAATTCATCAATAAGACACGAATTAGCAGATTAATTACTTACCTCTATGCCTTGAGGTCCATATATATCATCGACTTCAAGTACATTTAGCAACTCTGCATCTCTAGTATTAGTTGTTATGATGATTCTACTTCCAGAACCGAACCAATCACGGCTCCTAGCAAGTGCATTTATTTGGTCCAGTTCAGTCACATTATCCAGAATTACAAGTACCTTTTTTTTGCCCACCACATCTTTAATCAAGTCAGTTCCTCTTTTAACATCGTCTATTTCTATTTCTAAATTGTCGTTAACTGTTGGGAGGATATCCGAAAGGAACTGCTTTTGTAACGTAACTAGTCCATTGGGTTGTCGTGCAATAACACTTACATCTTCAAGAAAACTGCTGGCTTCAAAGCTATGAAAATTCCGGTTATACAAATCTCTTGCAATTGCAGTTTTGTCCATTCCTCCACAGATGCCTATGACTAGAATGTCATCTGATATTCCACTTGACAAGAGATTTATGTACTCTTTACCAGCTTCCATTGTAGGTGGGAAAATGGAAACAGTCATGTGTGCATCTTGATATCTAGTCGAAACATGTTGTACAATTTCCTCTATGAATTTTGATTGAAGCCTGCATGCATGCCAGAGAAAGATTGACCAAAAGATCAATGAAATGATTATTGTAATAATCAAAGAGTGATCATTTGCTAATTAATTAATTAAAATGAACCATATAAATCAAAGATTAATAAATTGAAGAAGTATATATTAGATTATTAGTTATGTATTATTGTTGGTGCAATTATCTCCAAGAAGCAGGAGAAACAGAGCCCCAACGCAAATTGGCGTGTAGTGGAAAACGTAGGGCGTGCCACTTGCAGAAGAACTCCAAATACGAAAATGTAAATTGAAATGCACCTAATCTAAATGTCCTTCAAGCGAGTGGATGATAGAGACAAACACATAATCTTTCTTTGAGCTTTTCAATTGCTGATGGGAAATGAGATCTTTTTTTACAATCCACACTCCCTTTTTTTGTCTTTATTCATATGAATTTACGATGTTACTTTTGCCGATATATATATAAAAAAGAAGAAGATAAGTGTATGTAGAGACTTGTGTTAATGACTTTTATCCCTTCCCCCACCAACAATGCTAGAGACAAACACACTCACCATAGTGTAGGTCGTCTGCATATCATTACATTCATAAGGCTCACACTATTGTGAGTGTATTTGTGCAAGCTTTTGTGCCTATTCAAATTCACTCCTCCCGCAGTCCCCTCGATCCCCTCCCCCAAAAACAACGGAACGGCCCCTTCCTTCCGCAACTCCCCTACACAGACACACTCCGATCGAAGACCAACACCTCAAAAATCAATCACCAATCCAATTGGGTGGCCTTCCTGAAATCAATTTGAGTAATTAATGCTTTATTTGATTAATTTGTGTGTGAGTGTGAGGCCTTCCGGAAATCAATTTAGAAAAGAAAAATCTACAAACATGTATAGATCTACAGGTTTCTTAATTTTCACCATATTTTCCACCTGCAAATTAATCCAGTCAAAAAATAAAGAAACAAAGAAGATATAATCGAGTGATAAATTACCAATTACTAGCAGTAGCAGTGGCAGCAGCACCATCATGCATATCCCATCCATCAGGCTGACTGGCTGCGTCCGTCAAAGCTGCCTTACAGGCGTCCATCTTGTCTTGGGCGACCCCGCGGCCGCTCTCTTGATGCATCCTAAACGCGTCTGCAAAACTCCCCGTCTGTTGTCTCACGTCGAAAGGATCAACGTCGTAGAATATCGGCAAAACCACCTGGCCGCCTTCATTCTTGCACTCGACGATCTTGACAAGCTCATCCAGGCACCATCCAGAGTTTGCGTAGTTCCTGGAGAACACGATGATGGCGATCCTGGACGTCTGGATGGCCTTGAGCAGCTCCGACGCGATCTCGCCCCCTTTGTGGAGATTGACATCGTCTTTGAAAGTAGGGATGCCGGCGTCCACCAAGGCGCGGTGCAGTTGCCTCGTGATGTTGTACCGGGTATCCTCGCCTCTGAAGCTCAAGAACACGTCGTGCCTGCACCTCGTCGCTGTGGACAAGAATGAAAATGACGTAGTTGTCAAGGTCGTCATCGTCGTAACGAACAGGGTCTTCACTCTTCTCGGAAGGAGCCGGGTTTTATTTACATAAAAAACGATAGATTTTGAGATTCCAATTTTAGCCAATTAGCCAATGACACTTTACTTCTAATTTTATTTTCTCACATAATTAACACACAAAGTGAAATATCAGTGGTTAAAATTGGAGTGTCAAAATTAATTTCCAAAATAATACTCACAAAATAATTTAAATACAACACCAAATATAATCTTTCACATATATGTAGGCTCCATAAATACTACTATATATGAGCCTCATATTTATATATATATATATAAGAGGGTGTGAATAGAATTGTTGTTACATTTACATTGAAATTTTTCCTTTCATTTTGCGCACATTGGTATGGTATAACTGTACATAGAAGAAGGCCATCTTCTCTTGACTACCGTAGGTCAAGATTGTCACTTTTGAACGATTTGAATCATTATTGACTCATTGAAATTCGATTGGGATGCAGATCCTCTCCCCATTTCTCTCTCTGAATATATTCCAAACATTTCAACAAAAGGACGACACCTCATTAATGAGGCCATCCAACGGTTGCAAACATTTCAAGTGCAACGGCGTCGTTTTCCTGAGAACGGCAACTTGACGAGATCACTTCTCCCGTTTCCATTTTTAAAAGTTAACCCAAATCTCAACTCTCTCTCTCTCTCTCTCTGATTCATCAACGGAAAATTCAGCCGACGGTTCGATGAAGAAGATGATCGACCGATCCATGACCAGAGCCCCTCTAATTATGTCCGTTCTGAGGGAGTATTGTCTGAGTATTTTCCTTTTGTTTCCTCTGATAAGTTCTTACTTGTGTCAAAGAAAACCCTAATTCTCTCTCTCTCTCACTACAAATTGCAGAAGCAAAGTATTACATTGATACAAAACAACAATTTTCTTAGTTCATATCAATTATTGATCATTATTGATTCATGTAACAATAATTTTGCCATCAATTTCTTCAAGCAAACAGAGTGCAAAATCCTTTCTACCAGTCTACTCCCATCATTTTTTCATTTTCGATTTCAAAGGCTGGCTTAGTGTAGAAAAATCCCACCATATGTGGAGTCTCAAAATGTCAAACAACCCCATAAAAATACAGGGGCTAGAAGTTTTTGTTGAATGTTTGCAGTAATCAAACGCCATTAAACTTGAAAGCTCTCTCTTCATATCTCTCTAAATACAATTTCTTTTAAATCCCAGAAGAGTAGTTGGGTTTGGGGAGGTGGTATGAACTGTGTTTTATTGAGATCGGGGTGTGAAATAGGTTGGCCCGGCTGCCGTGGTGGTGCTGAGAGAGAGAGAGAGAGAGAGAGAGAGAGAGAGAGAGAGAGAGAGAGACTGTAATTGACTCAATAAGCAAATAAGGGAAACAAAAGAAACGGAGCACCCACCCCGTTAGTTGTCGTTTTCCTCAAAAAGTTAATAGCCCTCTTGAAAAGTTGGGAATGGCAACGTGGCTAAGTTTTTACCATTGGATGGCTTCATTAATGAGGTGTCGTTCTCGGATTGAAATGTTTGGAAGATATTAAGAGATAGAAATGGGGAGAGAATCTGGATTCCATTGAAAGTGGGTCAAGTTACCTTAGGGGAAAGTGAACAAAAATTGCTCTAACAAATGTGCATTAGGATATGAACATAAATAAAAATTGGAGAAATGTAGAGCATCTCTATTGTAATAAATAAATAGATGTGAATAAGTAAATTTAATAATTATATTAAAAAAATACATTATATTGTAATAAGCAAAATTTCAAGCCTTTAACTGGACGGAACCTTAAAAAGCACTGCTTATATCACAAAATTACAAGTCTCCTCTCATATCACATTGAACGATTGGAACGCCGCAGAGTGAGGCCCGTCCTGGCCCCATGTGAGCTGGACGGAACCTTAAAAGCAGTGCTCTACAATAATGGACATCTTGACTTTTCTTAAGAAAATTGAAAATTGATATCCAGTCTCCTCATTTCTCCACCTACATTATTTTTGTCTCTATTATGATGAAATTGCTAATATGCCCCTGTAAGATGTCATTGACTGATTATGAAGTATAGGGGCATTTTAGTAATTTCACCTAGATAAAGACAAAAAAAAAGAGAGTGCAAGAGGAGAAATAAGAATTATGGATATCAATTTCCTTTCTTATTTGCGTTCGTTTCGAGCGATGTCGTGAAAATGACCAAATTAACCCCCCAAGTTTTTTATATATTATTCCGTCCCATTTTGATCCCAAAATACATGTTCATTTTCCAAAATAAAACATAGAAACTTGGTAAAACATTATTAATACCCTTGCGTTTAAATTGAAGCGCTATTGCCTATCAATCAAATCATGGGCATTACATAGAAAGTGAAACTCTTTTTTATGTAATCGTTATGTTTCTTTAAAAATTTAGAATCTTTAAAATGGACTATCAAAATGTGATGGAGAAAGTATATGTGATTTCACATTTGTGTGAGAATAAAGAATATGGTGATTTGTGAAACTAGCCTAGCAGCTCGACCATCAATCTATTGTTTTTCTTTCTTTCTTTCTTTCTGTTATAGCAACAAATTAACAGTCCATTAGCAAGCATGGACTCCTCCTCCTCCTCATCGTCGAGCAGCGGGCGGAAACACGATGTGTACATAAGTGTTCAAAACGACGACCCCTGCAAGTACGTTACAGACATGATATCAAGGTCCTTGACCATTCGCGGAGTTCCCACCTTCGTAGACGAGAATCAGCTGCGAAGCAAAACACAGGGATCGGGCTCGGTACAGATGGGACGAGAGCTGAAGGATGCCATAGCAATGTCGAGGATCACCATAGTACTGTTCTCCAGAAGCTACGTTTGCTCCAGCAGGTGCCTCGAGGAACTAGCGGTCATCATGGACTGCCGGAGCAAGTGGGGGCTGATCGTGCTGCCCATTTTCTACAACGTGGATCCGTCCGATGTCAGGAAACAGAGAGGGTATGCCGCCGCAGCAGTCAGCAAACAAAGGAAAGGATGCTGTTGGTACAGAAGGTGGAAGAGAGCTCTTGGACAAGCAGCCAATTTCTGTGGCTGGGATCATAGCGCTAATGATCGGTAATGATACTATTCATTTCAATTCTTCTTCTTAATTTTCTGTTCTGTTGCAAAATTAATCATCATCTTACTATAAATAAAGTAATTGATGCGGAAACATATCATATTTGGGGGCGAATGGATTACCAATTAAGCATGCAATTATCTGTACAGCAATTTCAAAATACGAAAATCTGTGGAGCGCAATTATCAATGTGTTGTCGAATCGTTAACATTAAGAGATAGTAGAATTCATTTTTATTGAGTATTACCCTTTCACTAGAAGTGATAGATTTCAAGTTTATTACTAATGACTATCTCCTGATTAAAAATCCTAGAGCCGTCGCTAACTCCACAAGATCAGTCTTGAACAATAACATGTACATACAAAAATCTCACGGTTTGAATCAAACCATATGGAACAGGAATGAGCAAGGGTTGCAACTCGGATGGGTTGGGTGGGTTTATATATAGGTCTACCCATATATAGGTATCGGTCTATCCAGACCTTGTGATACTGTAATCTCCTCAACCGGAGAATCATCCAAATCCGATTTCAACCCGAGACTCAACCCAAATAGTTTTCAGGTTGGGCGCGGCCCATGTGGGTTTGCTCGAATTAAAAAAATCCATATTGTAACGAACGTTATGATTTTTTATTTTTTTTGTAGCGAACGTTATGTTTGTTGATGATATTGTCCTCGTAAATGAAACCTTTAGAGGTGTTAATACGAAACTAGAAATTTGAAGGGAAGCATTAGAGTGAAAAGATTTTTGAATAAGTAGGAGTAAAACTGAATATATGGTGTGCAAGTTTAGTGGTACCAGCAGTGCGTACAAGAAAGAGTGATGATCCAAGACCAGGAGATATCTAAGAGTGATCATTTTAGGTACTTAAGATCTAAGTGAGGTGACTCAAGTGGAGAAGTGCTACTAGTGTACTGCGTGACAAGAGGGTACCCATAAAATTGAAGGAAAAATCCTATGAAACTGCCATTAGACCAATGATACTTTATGGGACAGAATATTAACCTATTAAAAAACAATAGGTGAACAAGATGAATAGCAAAAATGAGAATGTTGAGGTAAATGTATGGTAAGACTAGACAAAACGGGATTAGAAATGAAATGATTCGTGAGATAGTAGGTGTGACACCCATAGAAGAGAAATTGAGGAAAAATAGGCTAAGGTGGTTTACACATATCTACCATAGACTAGGAGATGGATAATATGCGCAATAATATGAATATACTAGGTTTGTGTGAATAAATAGCTCTTGACAGAACTCAATGAAAGAAAATAATTCATATAGCCGATTCCAAGTGATTGGAATATAAGGTTCGATTTAGTTTGTAAGTAGTTACATTTCTCCGTGTCTACAAAAGATGTCTCTTGTGCTCAAGTACAATTTTTTTTTTTGCCAATTGACGATGGTCCACGGACGTATTAATTTCAGGATTGAATCAATGTTAGTTGGTAAGGTTGTCGAAGAAATTCTGAATAAACGGACTCCGACGAATCTGCACATTTCCATCTACCCAATTCGATACGATATTCTTGATGAATATCTGAATCTCTTCATGCGAGTAGGACGGGACTATGTCCTCATCGTAGGGATATGCGGGCCAAGCGGAATGGGAAAGACATCCATTGCTGAAGCTATTTACAAGCAAATCTTTTTTACTTTCGAAGGTAGCAGCTTCCTGGAAAATGTTGGACAAAATTCAAGAAAACCCAATGGCTTGGTTCAATTACAAGAAAAACTTCTCTCAGACATCCTCCTATCAGAAAGGAATGTAAAAGTAAGAGATGTTAACCAAGGAGTGGATATGATTAAGGAAAAATTGGGCTACAAGCGAGTTCTTGTTATCCTTGACGATGTGAATGATTTCGACCAACTGTACGCCTTAGTAGGAAACCGCAGTCGGTTTGGTTTGGGAAGTAAAATCATCATAACCACTAGAAAAGTGCATCTGCTAAATGTGCTTGAAGTGGATCAGGTTTTTATGGCTCAAGGCCTTCCTCTTCCACCCAATATACAGGTAATTAAGCTTTGCTGATTTTTTTCAGAATAACAACTTGCCTTGCAGCCCTTGGCAAAATTTGATTAAAACTTCGACGATGATAGGTCATATGGGAGAAGTATCAGCAAAGTCGTCGCGAAATTGCGGGACTTAAAGAGTACATCCAGGCTTTCTATAATCTGGTACACAACAAAACACGATCTCTAATTGATTGTGCTCAATTTGTAATTGAAGATTGTTTTAAGGTAATTATATTTTAGTAACTCTTTGGCTTGTAGACTAATCAGAAAGTAAGGTACCTTGAAGATTGTTTGCGCAGAGAGCGTAGGAAGAATGCCATTCAGGTATATATATACGATTTCTTCTGCCTCGAAAATTTTCAGGGCTCGTAATTAGTATTATTAATGGGTAAAGTATAATTTGCCCTATATTAATTGCACCAAAATTTCATCTTTCTGTTCATCATTACAGGCACAAGTAATATCTGAGATGAAGCTACTTGAGAGCAGGGGCTCTGCTTCTATTACTCGCACCACTAAGGATGATGCGATGATGCATATCGAGGATTGATCATCAAACTCATATCAGTGGGCATTGAATTGAGCGATAGGAAAGTTAAAGAACCCACTATTTTGAATGGGAAAATCTTCCCCGGAAGAAATGTTTGACAGAATCTGAATAAGAATTCAAATTCAATCCATTTGAATTCTTGTTCAGATTCTGTTAAAAAAATTCTATCAATCTCTAGTTACTAGTAACATTATGTCACCTGTTAATTTTGTGGAAGGCCTGCACTAGTAGGATGTTGACTTTTTTGGTGAAGAGAAGAATTAAAACATGCCATAGATAAAAGAAACTTATGTATACTAGCGGTTTGGCACGTGAATTGCACGTGTGTTTTTGTACCTATTAATTTTTTGTCCCTTTTACGAGTGATTTTGTATCCATAATCACACTCTATTTTTTTTAGTATTATGATGTGAAGTTACAATGTTGTTTTTCTAAGAATGAAAGAATATACAAACGAAAGATTAATTTTGTATGTTCATATTATAAGACAACGAGAAAGAGAGTGTGATTTTGAGAAGAAAAAAAAAGTGCAAAAATCAATTACCAAAAAGAATTATTTAAACAAAACATCTCAGAGTTTGCCTAAGGCCCAAAATATTGGGCCGACCTGTCCATCAAAGTGAAAGTCCAAGCCTAACAAGTTTAAGCTCTCTTTCTCTTGCGTTACGATAAAACTAATGAAGACGAACATCTCAAAAACTCTAAAATGAAGAATGGATGTAACATATTGAGAAGGGATTTTATAATTTATTTTCTATTTTGTTATCTTTTCATACTTTACAAGCACATAAAGTAAACAGTAATCAATCTAAATAAGAAAAAAAAAAAAAACCTATAATATGGGAGGTAAATTAAATTTCTGAACCGTGAAAAAAAAGAAATTTAAATTTCTGAAAGTAGTGTTCGTTACAAGAACGTAAAAGTATCAATGGAATATCACTCTTCTTGCATTTTTAGCGGCAAAAGTAGTAATTACGTTGACATAATCAATCTTTCCCGTTTATAATGGGCTTATTTTTTCCGGTCTTGTTTTCAACGGTCTGGATTTAAAAAGACTCTTTCAATGGTAGAGAATGAGTCATTTTTAATTCCGAACAGTTGATTGCTGAGATAAGGGTTGACATACCACACTACAGCCCTTTAGTGCAGAGGTGCACTACAGAATCCCGAATCCATAAAATTTGGCAGCCAAAGCACAAGTCTTCGGTCTTCCTCGCCTTCCCTCAGAACGAGCCTCTCTGGCCAGAATAGCTTGAGTTATCAAAAGAAGAAAAGTAAAGGATTATGCAATTTTTCAACGGAATGTTTGAATTATCAAAAGAAGTGAAGGAAATGAATATTATACAATTTTTCAACGGAGTGCTGGGTGGGTAGAGTTTTTTTTTTTTTTTTTTCCATTCGTTAATTCTACTCTACTCTATTATAAGAAACTTGAGTAGGGGGATGGGAGGTACCAACTGTACTCCACTCCACTTGCGATGGGTAGAGGTTACGCAAGCAATTTTCGTTCTTCAAAAATGGGTAAGTTTTTCCTTGTAATCACATTTTTTCCCTACCAAGCCAATTTTAAGTTTTTCCTTGTAATCACATTTTTTCCCTACCAAGCCAAATTTTTTCCAAACAATGCCAATTTTGCACACCCTGTTCCGCAAAGGGAAATAAATACTTATTTTTTGAATTATAGGTAATGTATTGTGAGAGAATAACCTTCTAGTAAAATAAAAAATAAGTTCTTAAAAATTAAGAATTTTAGTGTAACAGGTCAACCAAAGGAAATGCAAAGAAAAGGGAGAGAAGATTTGTCAAAAATTGATTTCCTGTTTTTTTGCTCAGTTTTCCACGGCTGGGTCTACCAAACCATTCTTAAAAATCTTTGTCCACTCCCAGCCTCCATGTAAAAACACCAAGAAAATTTGGTATTTAGGCTCCCTTTGTTTAGGCGTAAAATATTTTCTGGTGTTTGATTTTGTAAAAAATGAGAAAAACATTTTTCATTAATTGGATGAAAATGACTTACTCTTAAATCTTCCATAAGTTATTTTCCGAAATGAATTTGTTGCCTTCTATTGCAATTCTCACTACTCAATTTCCTCGATTGTTAGTCCTACCCACGTTCAATTCCAATATTCTCAGATCCCTCCACCGTTTACGCCCCTCCTCTCTCTCTACATTATTTTGTCGATTTTTGAAAATATTTTTCAAGTATTAACCAAATACCAAAAAATAAAAATTTAAAATTAATTTTTTAAAAAAACATTTTATATGGAAAACATTTTACACTCTAAACAATTTACGTCGAACCAAACGAGTACAAGTTTAGGTTGAAAAGACGCCTCTAAAATTATTCCGAATACTGCTAAATTTGAAGACCCCACTCCACGCCATCACAGACTCCTTCAAACCCCACTCTATTCCGAATACGCCATACAGATTCTCCTTCAGTAACAATGGTCCTATCAAGTGCCCCACGAACCCCGTCACTTCTAGCAACCATTCCTTGACCGGACAGAGGATTTCCAACTGTAAAATTCCAACCCAAAGATGTGACGCCCTCTACAAACAAACGACACGTAGAGTCGCGTTCAAAGAATAAGTTGATGTATAACAAGTAGCGCTGAATTCATGGAACAATTGGACCAATTGAAACCATTCCTTGAACGGACATAGGATTCCCCACTGTAAAATTCAAACCCAAAGATGTGACGCCCTCTACAAACAAACGACGCACAGAGTCACATCCAAAGAATAAGTTGATGTAGAACAAGTAGCGGCTGAATTCATAAATCAATTGGACCGGATGAAACGTCAGAAGCCCAAACAGGTGTTTATTGCGGATTATCCGATTTAACAAAATTCAGATGAGCTTGAATTGAACCCAAACTTGGTGGGATGACTTAAAATCCCGTTGCGGTCAAAACTCACAACCCTAAGGCTAAGGTTGTGATTGATGATGGATTTCGGCCCAATTCCTTCATTTATGCCTTCAATTGAAGTAACTCTTACATAAAATTCTTTAGAAGTTGGTTTCAGTTGGGAAAGTCTTGTTTTTAATTTCCGTTTTCAATTTTGTCATTCAGTGCTTAAAATTGTAGTCACAAGCACTAAAACAATAGATTTATGAGAAAGTCAAAGTGTTAAAAATAACCTTCGGTAGAAAAGAAAAAAAAAAAAAAAAAGGTCAAGCCATTCCAACCCAAGTCAATTTTACATAATGAGTCGACGCACCCAAGGAAAGAAAATAAAATGTGGAGAGAAGATAGTAGTATGTCAAAATAGTGATCTCCCCCTTCTGCTCAGTATTAGTTCTCGCAACCAATCTCAGAAGAATTCTTTGACAAAGTGCCGGTCGATCTCCACGTAAGAATACCAAGAAAATTCTCGACCGAATCCGCATGTGCCCACTAGGCCACAAACACTCGATCCTCAAATCTTATCCGTTCGTGGTGCCTTAAAGAAACTTAGCATTAAAGACGGTGATTTCTCACTTACACTCAGTGCTAGCTCCACAGCTAGTGGGAAAAATTCAAATTACCCCCCAACATTTACACCCAAATTCAATTAGACTTCCAACCTTTTAAAAACTTTAATTTTACTCCTAACGTTATATTCCGTTAATCAAAATGCCCCCTTCCGTCCGAATTACTAACGGATTCCGTTAAAGGCTCCGTCAAATACTATCCCGATGGAATTTTGATGATCCGAGCCGTTCAATGTGTTCAAAACGTGATTTTAAGGGTACTTGTGAGAAATTAACAAAAAAAATGACCGAAAAGGGCTTTATTTGAACAGTTTTCTATTGAATAGTTCAATAAAAAACTGTTCAGGTGAAGCCCTTTCCGGTCATCTTTTTTGCTGATTTCTAGCTGGTACCCTTAAAATCACATTCGATCGGAAAAGGGGAGGTGCAGACTGAAGCAAAATCTGAACGTCCGGACTTGAACAAAATTCGGATCGATCCGCACCTTCCCTTTCCCTATTGAATTTCGATGATTCGAGCCACTCAATATGATTTAAACGTGATTTTAAGGGTACGTGCGTGAAATCAACAAAAAAAATAATCGGGAAGGGCTTCATCTGAACAGTTTTTTATTGAACTTTGCAATATAAAACTGTTCAGATGAAGCCCTTTTTGTTTATTTTTTTTGTTGATTTCACGTGGGTACCCTTAAAATCACGTTTTGAATACATTGAACGGCTCGGATCATCGAAATTCGATTGAAACACTATTTAACGGAGCCTTTAACGGAATTTGTTAGTAATTCAGACAGAAGAGAGCATTTTGATTGACGGAATATAACGTTAGGAGTAAAATTGAAGTTTTTAAAAGGTTGGGAGTCTAATTGAATTTGGGTGTAAAAGTTGGGGGATATTTTGAATTTTTCCCAATCTTGAAATTGTTATCAAGGTTACGTATGTGGTGCCTTAAAGAAACTTAATATTAAAGAGAGATAAATTGATTTTTCACTTATACGTAAAGGTAGCTAGCTCCACAGTTAGTTCTACCAATTAATTCTAAAATCTTTATCCGGATTATATTTGTGGTGCCTTAAAGAAATTTAGCATTAAAAGATAGTCACTGTGTTCGGTTGCTAGTTTAGTTTTAGTTTTATTTCCGATCATTACCCTATATCTTTTCTTTAATCATTATCCTATATCTTCAATTATTAATTTTATTTCTCTCTCTATCTTTCTCCAATCATTACCATATTTTTCTTTCCACCCACTACCAAAATTAAACTAAACTAAATTAAATTACCAATCAAACAAAGCCAGTGATTTTCTAGTTACACTTAGTGCTAGCTCCACGGCTAGTTCTACCCAGAGGTAAGCCCAGTAAACACTTGGGCTTGTACCACCTCCGGACTAGGGCAATAACACAAACAAAAAAAATTCATGTCCATTTTCTTTTTCTATTTATATTTTGTCGAAGATGTAGCACAAACGATGAAGTTGGTTTGTTGGTCAGCACCAGAATTTTTCAGTCCCCATCTGAAAGGTCATGAGTTCAATACTCGTGCCTTTCATTCAAAGGTTTTTTTTGTTTTCTATAACTAAAATAAACTTTATGTTTGTCACTCATTAGTGACACATTCGTGAAAATTGTCACTTTCTTTTAATGACATTTTTGTGCCTCCAAGGCTCCAATGTTTTTATCACTAATTTACTTTAGGACAACTTTTGCATGTCAATATAGAATGATTTTTTTTGTAGTGTATTCGCTTAAAAAAAAAATGCAATGATAACGTGTTTTTTTTTTAAATTGGATCTTGCTAATTACTATAAAGCACTATAACCAGGGTTATATTTTAATTTTAATTTCTTGACGTAATTCAAACTAAAAGCATAATGTAACCATGATTTTGTTTTCTTGACTTGTATGTCTTTTTATTTTTTATACTTAATAGTAAGCGAACAACCAAACTTTGAGACGGGTTTCAGCAACCGAACATCAGGGCCGACCCTGGTTCTACCAACCAACCCTGAAATCTTAATCATCTCAGGACCAGGGGCGGACCCACCTTGGGGCACGTGGGGTCACGTGCCCCCACGCCTTTTTTTTTAAAAAAAAATTCCAGATTTTGTATAGATATATATATAATATGTCCTATTTTTATAAGAAGTTAATGGATGGCGTGCTGGTAAGTGGCATGCTCTAGGAAAGGATAGGCGCGGGTTCGAGTCACTATTCCTCCAAATTTTTTACTTTTTTTTCCAAAATACTCCAGTACATTGGAACTACCCCTCCCCATCGCCTCCAATCTAAGTTTTTTCGTTTTTTGTTTTCAAAATACACTAGAACTCTTTTACAACCAATGTTTCTCCCACTCTCCAACATCTCCAATCATTTATGTAGTACTCAATATGAACCCACACATTGTATTTGTATATTTTGATCCCTGAAATTTGTACTTGTAGAGTTAATAATAGGAAAATAGATTATAAACATGTGATAATTTTTTTTTAACTCATATAGTTATGGTACGCAATTTGCCCAAGTAGCTTTTATTAAAATACATAAATACTTTAAAATTATTACATGATCATGAATGTTACAATTGTTTTGGTGCGAATGTGCTTAACTGTAACTCATATATTACCACGTTACAAAGAAAATTGGTGCCCCCACTATGTCAAATTCCTAGGTCCGCCACTGCTCAGGACTCTCCACCTAAAACACCAACAAATTTCCCCCGATAAGTATTCATATTAACAGTGGCGGAGGGAGCTGGCCACCTGGGCACGTGTCTCGCTACAATGTATTTTGTTAACATATAAATAATTGGTATCTTTAAGTCTCATAAAAATTTAAAATCACACGTACATACATACACACCTACTAACATATTATTCAATCCTCCTATTGTGAATTTCCTAACCCCAGTGTAGATGGTTTGTTGTCAACCCATCTAGAGGGGAGAATAATCAAGGTACACATTTAATCTGGCCCAGACAATTCTTACATTGAAAAAAAGAAGATATATACCCTATTGAAGCGCACAAAAAAAAAAAAATTTTTGCGAAAAAATAAGATGTGGTAAAGTTGCTCTTTCTCTTATGTTAAGGGTGAATGGAGAAAATTGAGTTGCATTGAGTTCCGGGAACATCTTTGTTGTTAAGACTTAAACTTATGAATTTGCTCCTTCAACGTCAAATAGAAATCTTTAAGGAACCATCAAGTTTGTCCAGTTTTAATGAAATGAGCTCCCGCAATAAACGTTGGAATTGGTCTGTAGGATTAGTTGAAATGCACGTAAACTGACAATCTGAGTTGTCAAAAGGAAAAAAATGGGTTTCAATGGAATGTTGGGTAGATAGGGGTTACACAAACAGTTTTCATACTAGAAAAAAGGGTAATGATTTTTGCACTTTATTTTTTTTATAAATATATGCATTAAAAATTTCGTCATTCAATGCTTAAAACTGTACTCACAAGCACTAAAACAATAAATTGTAGAGTGCATTGATGAGAAAGCCAAGTGTGCAAATGGGTTAAGAATTTCCTAGTAATCACATTTTTCCTTGCCAAGTGAATTCTGCATAATGAGTCCACGGTTCCAAGGAAAGAAAATGTGAAGAAAAAAAAGGTCAAAATAGTGATCTCCCACTACTTTTGCTCAGTATTCCACAGCTAGTAGTTCTCGCAACCAATATTGAAGAATTCTTTGACAAGTCCCATTCGATCTCCACTTAAAAAAAACCAAGAAAATTCTCACCTGGATTCAGTGGCGGACCGGCGGAGGGAGCATGTGCCCACTAAGCCACAAACACTCAATTCTAAAATTTTATCTGTCCGTGGTGTCTTAAAGAAACTTAGCATTAAGGACACTTTGTTTGATTTTGAGAAATTTTTTTTTGATGTAACGAGTGATAATAAGTGAAAAGAGATAGATAGAGAAACTTATTGAGAACTGTGCAGGCGGAGAGTAAAAAAAATTTCTTAAAACTTGTAAGTGAACAAAGTCGATTTCCCACTTATTACTTACACTTAGTGCTAGCTCCACAGCTAGTTCTGCCAACTAATCTTGAAATCGTTAAACCATGATACATATGTGGTGCCTTAAAGAAACTTAACATTAAAGATAGTGATTTTCCACTTACACGTAGAGCTAGCTCCACAGTTAGTTTTACCGACCAATCCTGAAATCTTTATCCTCCCAGGACTCTCCACGTACACCTAAAACACCAACAAATTTTGTCCCCGACCCAATATGTTACATATGTATATATACATACATATAGTGGCTGAGGGAGCATGTAGCCACCTAGGCACGTGTCTCGCTACAATGTATTTTGTTTTAGACGTATAAATAATTGTTATCTTTAAGTCTTATATAAATTTTAAAATCACATAAACCTATAAGAAAAGGGGTTACGATTTTTGCACTTTTTTATTTTTTTTTGTAAACGCACTCAAAATTTTGTCATTCAGTGCGTAAAAGTGTACTCACAAGCACTAAAACAATAAATTGTATGGTGCATTGATGAGAAAATCAAAAAGTGTGAAAATTATCTTCGGTAGAAAAAAATCAGTTAAGAGTTTCCTGGTAATCACAATTTTTCCTTGCCAAGCAACTTTTTTCCCTCCTAACGACCCAAGCCAATTGTATACTCAATCCTGGAGTCTTTCTCCAGATTACATCTATGGTGCCTCAAAGAAACTTAGTACAGTATTAAAGATAGTGATTTCTTACTTACACTCAGTACTAGCTCCATAGCAACTTTTACCAACCAATCCTCGTATCTTTACCCAGATTACATCCATGGTGCCTTAAAGAAACTTAGCATTAAAGATAGTGATTTTCCACTTACACTCAGTGCTTGCTCCACAGCCTACCAATCAATCCTGCAATCTTTATCCATCGTGCCTTAAAGAAACTTAACATTAGTGATAGTGATTTCCCACTTACACTCATTGCTAGCTTCACAACTAGTTCTACCCAGGGCCCGCCAAGGGGTAAGCCCAGCAAGCCTTTGGGTTTGGCTACCCCTCGGGCTAAGACAACAAAAAAAAAAAATTCATGTCCATTTTTTCATATATATTTATATTTTGACGAAGATGCAGCACAAAGGACGAAGTTTGTTTGTTTGTCAGCACTATGCATTTTAAGTTCCCATCAGGAAGGTCATGAGTTCAATATTAGTGCCCGTCATTCAAAGTCTTTTTTTGTGTCTTTTTTAAGTTGTTTCTATAATTAAAATTATAGCTGCAACTTTAGATTTGTCACTAAAACTATCAAGCATTGGTAACACATTCGTGAAAATTGTCACTTTTTTTAATAACATCTTTGTGACAACAATGTTT
>BPLS01023141.1:28132-39066 GCA_019656275.1 Rhododendron kiyosumense
AGAGTCGTTGGCTCATGACTTGTACGTAATTATTTTACGAGAACTTCTATGGGAACCAATGGTGTGTGCACATACGGTGCACAGACCAGCCTTGAGACTTTGCTCCAGGTCCCACACAAATAATTCGATACGTTTGATAATATTAATATAATTTATCAAGTATTCTCGTGATAAATCAGATTGATTGAATAAGTGTAATTGATTGATCAAACTTTTTAATTTTTCATTCAGATTATAAGATTATGTAATATAGTAATATGAATGAAAAATTAGAATATTTGATCAAGCACTTACACTTATCCAATCAGACTAGACCCTAGAATGAGAATCAAAGGCTAACTTACCTTCTCGATCTCTTAGAATCCATCAAACATTTAAGGAACCTCAATCAAGCTAATCTATTCAAATATATAAAGGGAGAACACAACTTTGATATCTCCCTTGTGATGTTTTTTCATTTCCAAAATTACCTACAAAAGATAAAAAGATTCACACACAATGGAAATTATAGAGGACTTAATTGTAGGGACATAATAGACAAACAATCACCAAATAACCAACCAACTCAATAATTATCCACCCAATGAACCCACGTCAATTTCCCTCCCACTAAAACTTCTCCCCTATCACAAAATCTACTTCTTTCCCCATTGTTTCACCCAGCAGCGACGTTAGCAAAACAATGGCTATTAGCATGGTAATGTATAGATATGTATACACATGTTAATTGTTACTACAGTATATAACAATTCAATTGATTTTTTGAGAATTTAATTGTTGTTTATCTATCACAATAGGTTAATATTAGAAGCCAAGACACATGCGATGCGTGTGCAAGTTGGACTTTCACAACATTTTTGTAAAAATACTATCCACTTATTGCTTGATCAAATTTTCACAAATATTGTGAAAATCTGACTTGCACACCCATCACGTATGCCCCGTCAAATAATCAGTGTGGGATCCGTTGTGGGCTCTCAAGAACGGTCTATGCACAAACTATCGGTTCCCATAACTTTTTCGGTATTTTAGGGATAGAATGTGTAAGGTTGAGACGTGAGATAATTCATCAGTGAATTCCCTCGAAGCAAGTCCAGTGGTCTGAAATGTCTTAGAGTCATTGTCCAAAAACAGCGGAATTTGCAAAAAATGGGGCCCCAATGGTATGTCATTTTCGGCTTCAATGGCATCAAAAATGGATTTGGCATTGGTGCCACGACAGCAAACTCAACAACCAATTAGAAATGGCATTTCACTATTGCACTATCGATAGAAGTAAGTAGGAAAATGATACAAATGGAATCGAAAATATTATGTGTACAGGGGTAATTTGGTCATTTTAGTAGTAGAGGGATAATTTGGTAATTTTAGTCATTTAAATTTACAGGGGTAATATAGTCATTTTAGTGTACATTGATATTTTAGTCATTTTAAATTTTAGTACATAGTATGTAATATGGTTAATGAGCAGGTCGGGTTTGCTTTTAAATAAATGGTTCGGGTTATATATGGGTAATTAGACTCATAATTAATGGGTCTAAATGGATCAATGATCCATTAAAGACCCAACCTACTTGCAACTTATCCATTTTGACCCAAAGCCACTCATTTCCCACTCCTATCACCAGTGATAATAGAAGCTCTAGCTTTGATTGTCCAAGTTCGGCGAGCCTCCGACGAGCACAATCGGGAGACGACAAATACAAGACATGCTCTGATCGTGCGATTGGTTGAGAGCGTGAATAACTTGCAGTGTGTCCCGTTCTATTATGATCCGAGAATAGTTCCATTTCAAGGCTCACAAGAAATTACACCATTCCCGACTAACAGTTTAGTCGGCAAAAGTCCCAAATTTAGTCGGCAAAAGTATTTCCCGACTAAAAAATTTGATCGGCACTTTAGTCGGCGAATTGAGGTCGGCAATAGTATTTCCCGACTAAGACACATTTAGTTGGCAATTTGTGACTTTTTCCGACTAATTATATAGTCATTATATCTGATTTATTGTTGACTAATTATTTAGTTGGTAAAAGTATTTAGTCGGTAAAATACTTCATTTTTTCGACTAAATGTTTAGTTGGCAAATGTCACATTTTCCCATAATGGCTATTTTCATGTTACAACTTTTTCTGACTAAATATTTAGTCGGCAAAATGTTATATTAGAACTGTTAAATGTCATTACGAAAAAATCAGGGGACCAAAGTTTAAAAATTACATTTGCATTTCTAACTGCATTTGCCTTACCCAATTCCTTTGAAGGAATATGGCTCCTTCAGGTCTCGAACCTGAGACCTCCGGCTTCATCACTCGCGCAACTAACCACTACACCACTGCTATACTCTGTTTACTTTTCAGTAATAAAAGTATTTATACTATTCGGTTTCGTCTGTTTTACCTTTATATTTTTAAAATTTACTTTATTTTTTTCTTTGATAAGCTTTTAAATTTACTTTTATTATTTTTTCTTTAAATCTAGTTTCTTAAAAAAAAACCTCGTTAATGTTGTTCTTAATCTTTTTTTAGGACTTACACACTAAAAGAGAATATTTCAATCACACGTTCACAGATAGAACCTATTTTCTCCAATGCACAAATTAGAACATTATCACCCAACCCGCACTTTGAGGCCTTTTTTTCTGGTTAGAACCATCTTATCTTTGTTTTTATTAAAATATGGTTTAAATGATCATTCTTACCAAGATTATCGTTGATTGTTTTTTATTAGACAATTGATATTCGTTGACCAAATTGTACGGTTTCAATCGGGAAGGTTTCATAGTGTGATCAAAGTCGTCGGAACAAAAATTGATTTTCTTGAAATTTTGTTTAAAAGAGAGGAAAAATTGATATTCGCCGACCAAATGCAATTTTAGTTGGCAAATATTATTATTTCCCTACTAAATTATTTAGTTGGAAAATGTTTTCATTTATTAATTTTTTAAATTTCAGAAAAAATTGATATACGCCGACTAAATGTAATTTTAGTCGGCAAATATTAATATTCCCTACTAAATTATTTAGTTGGAAAATGTTTTTCATTCGTTCATACTAGAGGCCAGGGCACACGTAATACATGTGCAAGTCGGAATTTCACAATCGGTATTTTAGGGATAGAATGTGTAAGGTTGAGACGTGAGATAATTCATCAGTGAATTCCCTCGAAGCAAGTCCAGTGGTCTGAAATGTCTTAGAGTCATTGTACAAAAACAACGAATTTTGCAAAAAAATGGGGCCCTAATGGTGTGTCATTTTCTACATCAATGGCATCAAAAATGGATTTGGCATTGGTGCCACGTCAGCAAACTCAACAACCAATTAGAAATGGCATTTCACTATTGCACTATTGATGGAAGTAAGTAGGAAAATTATACAAATGGAATCTTGTAGAAAATTGCATTGCACAAACGATACGCATCGGAAAAATTAACACTACAAGAAATTCAGGATCTCCCAACGATTGTAAAAACCGTCGGTATAGATGGTGTATTGTAATGGTTTACAAAACGTTACTAGAAACAGGACTATAGCAACGGTTTTCATGTGACCGTTAGTAGATTACAATACTATAGCAACGGTTTTCATTAAGCGTTACTAAAAATTGGACTATAGTAACGGTTTATGAAAACCGTTGCTAAAAACTGGACTATAGCAACGGTTTCCAATAACCGTTACTATAAACTGGTCTATAGCATCGGTTTTTATTAACCGTTAGTAGAAACCGGATTTAAAAAAAAGAATTAAAAAAATCCGGTTAGTATAGTATAAATATTAAAAGGTGTATGATTTTTTACAAGTTATGGGCTAGCACAGTTGGTTCGCGCACGCATGCGCACACACGAGATCGGAGGTTCGATTCTCAGGAGGAGCAAGAATATTTTGCCCGCCACGTGGGTGCCACGTCAGCGCCACGCGGGCGACATGTGGCTGCCACGTCAGTGCCACGTGGAGGCTTACGTCATACAGTGGTTGGTTTTTTAAAAATGAAAATTGTCTTTAGCAATGGTTATAACCGTTGCTAATGAAACCGTTGGTAAAAAAAAATCTGTAACCCTTACTTCTATAGCAACGGTTTGGCCAACAGTTCTCCAACCATTGGTATAGCCTAAATGGGTCTCTACCAACGGTTTTTGGGTTTTTTTGGCAATGCTTTCGACCGTTGGTATAGAATGATTTCCTTGTAGTGTAAGTGTACAGGTGTAATTTGGTTATTTTAGTAGTAGAGGGATAGTTTGGTAATTTTAGTCATTTAAATTTACAGGGGTAATATAGTCATTTTAGTGTACATTGATATTTTAGTTGATATTTTAGTATATAGTATGTAATAGGGTTAATGAGCGGGTCGGGTTTGCTTTTAAATAAATGGGTCGGGTTATGTATGGATAATTAGACTCATAATTAATGGGTCTAAATGGATCAATGATCCATTAAAGACTCAACCTACTTACAACTCATCTATTTTTGCCCAAATCCGCCCATTTGCCACCTCTATCACCAGTGACAATAGAAGCTCTAGCTTTGATTGTCCAAGTTCGGCGAGCCTCCGATGAGCACAATCGGGAGATGACAAATACAGGACATGCTCCGATCATGCGATTGGTTGAGAGCGTGAATAACTTGCAGTGCATCCCATTCTACTATGATCCGAGAATAGTTCCATTTCAAGGCGCGCTATTTCCAGAGCACAATGCATGAAAGCCCAAAGCTTTGATAATCCCGGGAGAGAAGGAGCCTTTGGAAGAAAGACTCCATAGCTCTAAAACAGTGGGTTAGACCTGTGGATACAAGACTTTGCTTCGATTTAATTTCGCCCATATTAGTGGATGGTGGAATTGGTTTCTCATGATTTTGTTACCGCCTAAATTGGTCAGACTTGCATAATTCCTACAAAAAGAAAAAGAAAAGTGATTTGGACCCTGGATTGGAAGTATGGTATAACCATTCCAGGCCTCGTTTGATAACGGTGATAGATTGATTGGATTCGTAAGGAGATGGGATTAAGATTGGGATTGATAATGAGAAGGCACTACAACAAAATTCGGTTCTGGCGACGCACAATAGTATGTCGGCAAAGGCTTATTTGCGTTGACAAAGGGTTTTGGCAACGCAAGTCCTTGCGTCGGCATGTCGTCGCCGTTGCTATGTCGGCAATAGTATTTGCCGACGCAAACACCTTTATCGCCAAAAGCCAATAGATTTGGCGACACGCTTTGCGTCGGCGAAAGCATGGTTAATGTGGCAAACATATTACACCTTTGCCGACGTGTTTTGCGTCGCCAAAAGGTAGCCTATTGGCGACACCAATTGTTGCGTCGCCGAAAGGTTACTTGATGAAAAATACAATTTTCTTGCACCTCCTAGGTTTCGAACCCAGGATATCCAACTACACAAACCTTTACACACAAGGCTCTGACCAACTGCACTAGACACACTTTTCGTTATATATTTGGTATATCTAATATATATAGTATATATTTAACATTAAAACATCAATTAAAGTTGAATCAAACATGATTTTGAACCTTTAAACTAAGGGTGTGGGCGGGTCGGGTATGGCCCGCAACCAGACCTGGTCGGGTACGAAAAATACAAGCCCGCAACCAAACCGACTGATGCTATAGACCCGTTTGCGAGCCCGATTTTTTTCGTCGGATCGGGTTGGTCGGGTCGGGTCCGACCCCCGCAGATAAAAAACGCACAGACCTGAAATCCAAACCGAAACAAATTTTTTTAACAGAACCCAACCCATACCCGACCGAAGCCTATGTTCGGAGCCGCTTGAGACCCTTTGGGTCGGGTCGGGTCGGGTTGCGGATTTTTTGCATGTTCGGAGCTGCTCGAAGGGTCGGGTCGGGTTGGTTGGGTTTCGAATTTTTTGCATGTTCGGAGCCGCTCGAGACCCTTTGGGTTAGGTCGGGTTGGTCAGGTTGCGAGTTTTTTGCACACCCCTACTTTAAACATTAAAATTAGCAATTTTGATAAATATGAAAATTGTAGCTCTTTATTATTGTTCGAACCCAATTTGAATTACCCCCAATTAGACTTAATTTATTTAGTATTTCGGGCATAACTTTTAACTCATAATTGTGATTGAAGTAATTCAAATTGGGTTTGAACAAAAACACAAAGGGTTAACAACTTTCATGCTTATCAAAATTCAAATAGGGTGAAACAATTTAAGTATTTTGGACCAAAAAAAAAGACTAGGTCTTCTCGAAACGACGTCGTTTTATATTATTTTATTTTAATAATTTTCTTTTTGCGATTGTTAATTTCTTCTACTCTCCGTCCCAATTTAAATGTTTACTACTGATTTTCGTTCATTTTCAAACTTAAAAAAAAATATTTGATATTTTATTTTTTTATTTTTTTACACCAAATTAAAGTGAAAATGCACAAAAATTCGTAGGGGACATTTGAATTGGGATGAAGGGAGTACGTAGATACTTATATATCTATGTATTAATTTTACAGGTTCACTAGATTTTTTTTAATTTCTCTTCATTACATACTTGATCAGACGTAAAATATCATTCTAATAGAGAATCTATGTCCCGATGAAGGGGATTTCAAAATTGAATAGACCCAAAAATTTATAAGAATGATTAGCACAAGACCTTTGTTCAGAAATAAATAAATTTAATGTATACCTTTTAAATGTAGTGGTTTGCTATTTTTTTAAATGATCAATCTAAATCTTTAGCATTTAATGTCTTATCAATTATATCTTTCTCACCAAAATTGATGATAATCAGATGTTAGCAACCATATGATCGTAACACATTCGGTGGTTCCTGAGGCATTAAAGTCCTATAGTGTACAACTTGGGAGCCGCTTGAACTATTTTTTTAAAATTGGAATTGTCTATCTTATAAATAAGAAAGATTAAACCATTTATGCTAAGAATGAAGTAAATCCCTATCATTACATATTTGATTGGATGTAAAATTTCATTCTAATAATAAATCTGCATCTCGATGAAGGGGTTTTCAAAATTCGATAGACCTAAAAATTTACGAGAATGATTAAGACAGTACTAACCACAACAAAATGAACGGTATCAGTCGTCGTGATTATGCTGCGGTCATCTGGCTACTGTACATTATACTATAGCATAAGACATTGGTTTAGAAACAAGTAAATTGAATGTATAGATTCTAATGGCATGTAGTTGCTGGCTCATTTTTTTGAATGGTCAATCTAAACCGTTAGGATTTAACGTCTTATCAATTATATCATCCTCACCAAAATCGGTGATAATTTGATCTCAGCAACTACATGATCATAACATATTCGATAGTTCCAGAGACCTTAAAATCCTATAGTGCACAATTAGAGCGCCACTTGAGCTATTTTTTAAAATTAGAACTGTCTATCTTTTACATAAGAGGGACTAAATCATTCCTGCCAAAAATAAAGTAAATCTCTTATTGTTACATATTTGATCGAATGTGATATATCATTCTAATAATGAATTTTAGTACAGATGAAAAACTTCGTATCCAATGGCGACACGCTTCACGTCGCCAATTGCTTACGAAAGAAAATTTGCCTTTTGGCAACGCGATTTGCGTCGCCGAATGTGAAGACTGTTGGCGACATCAAAGTGTGTCGCCAATACATACCCAACGACGACGCACCTCGCGTCGCTGAATGTGAAGACTTTTGGCGACATCAAAATGTGTCGCCAATACATATCCAACGGCGACGCATTTTTGTTGTGTCGCCAATCCTTGTCGCTGAATGTGAAAATTATTGGCGACATCAAAGTTTGTCGCCAATACATACCCAACGGCGACGTATTTTTGGGCGTGTCGCCAATTTGTGTCGCCAAAAGTCAAATTTGTTGTAGTGAGGGATTGGTAATAAGAATGGATTGATAATGAGTATGTTTGTTTGGGATGGAATTTGATGATGGGATTATTAATATTATGTTTGTTTGAGATGGGATTAGAAGATGGGATTGGATTGATAGAAGAGATTGATAATGAGAATGAATTGATAAGGAGGAGAGGTTGGGATAAGATTATTAATACCATCTCCAAGATAGTATTAGCAATACCCCCAAATTGGGGTATTAGCAATCCGGTGGGATTGACAGTCCGGACCATTTTTTGGAAACCAAACAAAGTATTGATAATACCCTGACTCTAACAATCTAATCCCAACCCCTTAGAGGGTTATCAAACGGGGCCTGAATTCAAGCTACTTTTGAATGATTAAAGGAACTACTTTTTTCTTCAATGATCTTGGTTATTGTAGCATTTGATGTAATAATTGCATGACATAATGGTGTTTAATTAAGTTATCAAAATGACTGCTGTGTGACTGTGTCCTTGAGGAAAATACTGTCTTGTTCGATCTTATGCAGAATTGATCAACTAGCTTAAGGCAATGTTTGGAGTCTCTTATTTTCCAATGAGTGACGCCACATGCCATCCATTCAACTAGAAGATTACAAAACCAAACTCTTCATAAAGTCCACAAACAATAGAATTTTGTCGTTCTCTTATGTAGAACTAATGATCAACGTAACCCTCTTGAATGATTGGAATCCGTTCAAATCATCTTTTATTTCTGTTTTTTTTTTCTGAGTCAAGTCACATCCATTGAGCTAGAAGATTATGATTTGGCAGCCAACCATTATTTCGTAGTAAATGGGAAGATATGGAAACATACAAATGGGAGAGACTTTTTTTCTGAGTCAAGTCACAGCCATTGAGCTAGACGATTATGATTTGGCAGCCAACCATGGATTTCCTAGTAAATGGGAAAGATATGGAAAAGACAAATGGGAGAGACTTAGAAAGACTTCTGCCACATTATTGAGCTAGAAGATTATGATTTTTCCAGTAATCAACCCTGCTTTTCCAAGTAAATGTGGAAGATATGCAAGGACGGAACCAGGATTTTATCCTAGCAGTGGCGAAATATATACTAAAAAAAAATGCATTACAATATTAATAGTCATCGGCTCCAAAAAAAATTAAAATAACATAACAAAAACTAAACTAAATGATGTTTGTCATTTACACATGGAGTACAAAAAAGACTAATTTTAATTTTGGACATCGATAATGGCATAATAATTAAATTCCCTTAATTTTTTAAGGTTAAGTTGTTTTAGGGTTAGAGTGTGGAATTTTGTTTCTTAATTACACATCATTATTTACTCCATCCGTCCCTAAATAAGTGTCCGGCGGGTGATAAATGCCAAAATATACATATTTTGACCCTCCAATCTACATTTATTAGTCCTTTATTTTTGTTAACTGATTTTTATTATGTGTTTTTATGTTTATAGGTTGCTCGAGCCCAATGTCCGAG
The DNA here is from genome assembly GCA_019656275.1 of Rhododendron kiyosumense. NCBI lineage: Eukaryota > Viridiplantae > Streptophyta > Magnoliopsida > Ericales > Ericaceae > Rhododendron > Rhododendron kiyosumense. Next base: position 37,459 of record BPLS01023141.1, read on the forward strand.
ACTTTGGATAAAAAGAAGATGTTAAAGAAGTTTGGGGTTAAAATGTGAAATGGTTCAAAATTGAATTGTTGATTTATTATTTCATAAAGTTCAAAGGGCCTTTGTGTAATTAGGGTCTTCAATCTCTATATAAGTACTTACCCTACTGATGACGTGAGGGCTGGCTGCCGTGGGAAAGTTACGGACGAAATAGAAGAAACACGGCTGCCGAGACTTTTGTTCTGTTGATTTTTCTTTCGCGTTTTGTTCCTTTCAAGTTATTTCAAGCTTTGTTCAATTACTCGCACTTTGGTAACTAGTTTTAATTTCTATTCTTTATAAAAGTTATTCGCTTGTTTTGATTAGTTGTTATTTTTCTGTTTATTTTTATCTCGCGCAATAGAAGCATGTTTCAAGTTAGGATTTCTTTTGTTTCATGCATAATGATTAGTGAGTAGTCGTTTAGGTAGGGTTGCGGGGTGATTAACACACCGTGGCCAGTTCGGACATTGCTTCTATTTTCAAACAATGTACAGACGATTTTTGATTGGAAAAATACTTCCCGCGGATGAATCCGGGTATTGTCGAAGCCCATGTGAACGGGAGAATGGGGGTCCAAAACTCATTCTCTGCTGCGCATGGGTATACGGCGACCATAGGATCTCGCATCTTGCGGGATATCTTTTTCAATCTAAAGTTGAACGTTTTTAAGAACATCGAATGGAGCAGGTTAATCCGGACTGGTTACGAGTGTTATGAATCCTACGACCGTACCTCTTTTTTAATTATTTGAAAAGTACAATCAATTTTCTAGGTTTTAGTTAATCTCAACAATCAATCGTCAAGGGGTGGCTACCAAAGAGCCCATTTAAATTATAACAACCTGAGTTTTTAGTCAGCACACATTACCGTCTATGTGAATTCGACTCCGGATTTACCGGATATTATGCTACGTCGGTCTCCGCCCTACGCTTGGGGCAACCCATTATTTTAGGATTAGGAAATCGTCAAGCAGCGGGCAAAACTAGGCTTTACAAAACATGCATGTTTTGCATTAAAAAATTTAATTTTTTTTCACAATCTAATAGAACTCATTACTATCTATTGATTTGTGAAACAAATTTGATTTTTTTAACAAAACAAATGCATCTTTTTAAAGCCCGAGGTTTGCGCATCGGACACTTATTTAGGGACGGAGGGAGTATATTATTTCACTTTGGCCCATTGAATTTAGTTTTGAAATACTTTTTTGGGTCTCCTTTCATGAAAAAAAAATGGAAGATTTATGCTTAGTATATAATAAAAAATAAGGAAAAAAATCTAACAGTGAAGAGACTATATAAGTTAGAGATTAAAAAAAATTGTCACATGTAATAATTGCATTTTCTAAAATTCTTGTTGTGGCGCCATTAGACCCCCTTGGTTCCATCTTTGGTTAGCATGTCAGCGGGCGCAAGTCATTATAGTTCATACATTATAATGATGCAATATTATAATGTGAGTCCAATACTCAATCATTATGCAATATTATAGTGTATCGCCATTTATTATAAATTCTCTCACCAAAAGTGCAATCAGAAACTCTTAACCAAAACTCTCTTTTAAATCAAGTCTCGCAAAATACTAATT
>BPLS01023144.1:6111-17804 GCA_019656275.1 Rhododendron kiyosumense
CTGCAGCGGGTACGAGATCACCCGGAAGACTCCGGACTTTCGCGAAGGAGTTCTGGAGAAGACAGGAGGGCTTTATTAGTCCATAAAAAGCCTCATTCACGAGGAAGAAGAAGCAGGAGCGACAGTCCTACCACGAGACGGTGTGAAGCTTCCCCACGAAGAAGGAGAAGCAGAAGTAAAGACCGTATACTAGAAAGGCGAAGGGCTTCTTCACGAAGAAGAAGGAGCAGAGAACGAAGTTCCTCATCTGAGGAAAAGACGAGGAAGCATCACCGTGACAGGTACGAGAGACCTGATGCTGACTGGGCCAAAGCCGTGGCTCACAAGACAGCTGAAAAAGAGGAAGGGACACTGTCCGCACGAGAAGCGGCACGTAAAGCCCTGAGTAACATTGCAGCCTCACCGTTCGCAAGGAGGCTGCAGGAGGCTAGGTTGCCGAGCAGAGTGAAGCACGGAGCGTTCGTGCTTTACGAGACAAACACGAACCCTGTGACTCACATACAACATTACCAACAGGCCATGTTCATGCACGATGGTGATGATGCCATTCTGTGCAAAATGTTCCCGTCAAGTCTTGGCAAGGTGGCCCTGAGTTGGTTCCATAAACTAGCACCACGATCCATAAGAGGATGGAGGCAGTTGGCCGAAGAATTCACTGCTCGGTTCTTGACAAGCAGAAAGGCCCCAAAGACTTTTGAGAGTCTGTCCACCATGAAACAGGCGGAAAGCGAGCCGATCAGAGATTATGCAAAGAAGTATTGGGAAACTTTCAACGAGATTGAAAGTTGCAGTGAGGAGTATGCCATAGCAACCTTCAAAACTGGTTTGCCTATTCGGGGAGAACTGCGCCGCTCATTAAATAAACATCCGGTGGCTACGTTGGCCAAATTGATGGATCGAATAGAGCAGCACGCCAGGATGGAGGATGACATACTCCGCGAGGACGGCAGGATTGCTGCCGAACAGCCCAAGACACCAGCAAAAAAGGTGGACAAGCCTGAGCCCAAAACGTACAAGGAGCGCAAGGAGTACGGGCAGGCTAAGAAGGATCCGTACAAGGAAAAGCAAGCCCCTGACCCCAAGTCCTTCTTTTCTATCACTACTGTTTGGAAGGAGCCAATCTACAGGATTCTTTATCGAATAAAGAATCAGCCGTACTTCAAGTGGCCTCCGAGTCTTGGCGGAGATAAAGACGCTAAACGTGCTACGAATCAGCGCTGCAGCTACCACAAGGATTGGGGCCATATGACTGAAGATTGCGAGATGTACAAGAAACACCTTGATGATTTGGTCTCTCGGGGCTATCTCAAGGAGTACATTCACGAAGACCCCAAGGAAAAGGGGAAGGCCATGGAATTGGATTACGAGCAGAATCCTAAGGGAATAATCCATATGATACATGGGTTGGCTGCACCTTATACGGGAAATGAGGTTAGACTGTTGCAAAGATAGTTTAAGCACGATCAGCACGTGATGCGATTGGGTAATAAAAGAGGGCGAGAGAGTGATGTATGCAGTGAGAGCATAGCCTTCACGGATGACGATTTGGGGGAGGTCCAGATACCTCATAACGATGCTCTGGTCATAACCCTACGAGTTGGGGAGTATGACATTGAAAGGATCCTGGTGGATTCAGGAAGTTGTACAGAGGTGATGTACTACGACGCGTTCAAGAAGCTGGGACTGGCCCAGACGGATTTGGAGCAGTCCACGACACCATTGATTGGGTTTGGTGCAGGGGCAGTCTGGCCCCTTGGAAAGGTGACACTGCCTGTTCGGGCAGGTTCAGTTGTTTTAAGAACGGATTTTCTGGTTGTAGACGTCCCATCTTCTTATAACGCGATTATAGGAAGAACCTGGTTACACAAAATGAAGGCAGTCTCCTCGACTTACCACCAGATAGTGAAATTCCCAGGATCCAACAGGATCGAATCAATCAGGGGTAACCAGAAAGCGGCCCAACAGTGTTTGATCTCCATCATAAAGAAGGCTCCGAAGGCCCACCATGTTCATACACTGGAAGTGCCAGATCAACCGACTATTGAGGATGTCGGAAGATGCCCGGCTGATAAGGTGATCGAGGGTTTGGAAAAGATTCAGATCAACGAGGCTGATCCTGAAAGATATTTTTTGATTGGGGAGTCGCTACCAGTAGAGGAAAAGACCGAGTCAATACAGTTTCTGAAGGAGTATATTGATGTGTTTGCATGGGTACCAGAATAGATGCCTGGTGTAGACGCTGACATAATCTGTCACCATCTGAATGTTGACCCTCAGCATAAACCAGTTATTCAAAAGAAACGTAGGGCAGCCGTGCAGCACGTGGATGCTGTTGTTGAAGAGGTTAATCGGTTGCTTGAGGCAAAAGCAATACGCGAGGTTCACTACCCTGAGTGGCTATCCAACACCGTGGTCGTGAAGAAGAAGAATGGAAAGTGGCGTGTCTGTGTGGACTTCACAGACTTAAACAAGGCATGCCCCAAAGATAGTTTTCCCCTCCCAAGGATAGACCAGTTGGTTGACGCAACAGCTGGCTACGAGCGAATGAGTTTTCTTGATGCGTATCGAGGATACCATCAAATTGCTATGTATGGGCCCGATCAGGAAAAAATGTCTTTTATCACCCCCACGGGGTTTGTACTGCTATAGTGTTATGCCGTTTGGGCTGAGAAACGCAGGGGCGACATACCAAAGGCTTGCAACCATCATGTTCAGGGAGCTGCTCGGGAAGACTACGGAGGTTTACATAGATGATATGGTGGTGAAAAGCCGAGACAAGCGAGGGCATATTACAGACTTGAGAGAAGTCTTTGAGATCTTGAGGAAGTACAAATTGAAACTCAACGCCTCGAAATGTGCGTTTGGGGTTGGCTCTGGCAAATTCCTAGGGCACTTGGTCACTATGAGGGGAATTGAAGCTAACCCAGATCAGATTGCGGCCTTGCAGAGGCTGCAAAGTCCCAAAACCATGAAGGAGGTTCAGAGACTAACTGGCATGGCTGCAACACTCAATAGATTTATTAGCAGATCGAGTGACAAGTGTAGGCCCTTTTTTCAATTGTTAAAGAAAAGGGAAGGATTTGAATGGGGAGCAGAATGTGAGCAAGCTTTCCAGGACCTGAAGAAGTATCTGGCCAAGCCACCACTTCTCTCAACCCCGCAGCCAGGTGAGTCCTTGATTTTGTACTTAGCTGTTTCTGAGCATGCTGTGAGTGCAGTCCTATTAAGGGATTTGGGAATCGAGCAAATCCCAATATATTATGTTAGCAAGACATTGCTAGATGCAGAGACGAGATATCTGCCCCTGGAGAAACTTGTCCTGGCGCTTAGGACAGCGACGAGAAAGTTGCCACATTATTTCCAGAGCCATAGGGTTGTGGTATACACTGAATTTCCACTAAAATCACTGCTACGAAAGGCAGATTTTTCAGGAAGAATCTCGACGTGGTCCGTCGAGTTGAGTCAATATGATATTGACTATCAACCACGAACAGCAATTAAGGGCCAAGTGTTGGCTGATTTTGTGGCGGAATTTTCTCCCACGGTAGCTCCCCTGCCTCCCACGAAAAAGGGACAGGAGAGTAGAACATTGTCCACGAGGGATAGAGTCTCAGCCGAACAGGACGATACGGAATGGAACTTATTCGATGACGGATCAGCTTGTAATACTGGTTCAGGAATTGGTGTTGTTCTCTTTCCTCCTGGAGGAATTATGATAGAACTGTCTGTTCGGCTGGGATTCAGTGCGTCGAATAACGTGGCGGAGTACGAGGCACTCCTAGCTGGATTAAGAAGTGCAAAGACTCAGAAGGTAAAAAGAGTTAGGGTGCATTGTGACTCACAGCTCGTCGTAAATCAACTGTCCGGCGAGTATCAGGCTCGGAATGAGAAAATGGCAGCATACGTGGAAGCCGCCAAAGATTTACTCGACACCTTCGAGAGGGTCCACATTGAACAAATAAGTTTCGGACAGAATGCACATGCCGATTCATTGGCATGGCTGGCTGCAGCGGTCCCAACTGAACTCAAGCGAAGAGTTGCAGTTGAGTATCTTAATGAGTCGAGCATTGGAAGAAGTGTGGAGTTAGTTTTGGAAGTAAACCAAGGTCCAAGTTGGATGGACCCAATCATGGAGTTTTTACGAGATGAAATACTCCCTGCTGACAAGAAGGAGGCACATAAGGTCAAAACCAAGTCTGCAAGGTTTTGGCTGTCCCCAGAAGGAAAGCTTTACAGAAAGTCCTTCACAGGCCCATATTTGTTGTGCGTGCACCCCGAGATGGTTCAGAAATTTCTTCATGAAATACATGAAGGAACATGTGGGAGTCATGCTGGGGGAAGATCCATTGCCCACCGAGCAATTACCCAAGGCTACTGGTGGCCACATATGCAGGAGGATGCAAAAATGTATGTTAAAATTTGTGAGAAATGTCAGAAATTCTCACCAATGATTCGAACACCAGCGGAGGATCTGGTGCCTTTGACGAGTCCTTGGCCGTTTGCTCAATGGGGAATGGACATCGTGGGTCCATTGCACAAGGCAACTGGGAATCGAAAATTCCTTTTAGTTGCGACGGATTACTTCACCAAATGGATTGAGGCTGAACCACTGGCCAAAATCACCGAACCCATGGTTGAGAGGTTCGTATGGAAGAGTATTATTACTCGATTTGGGGTTCCCTATTCTTTGATCACAGATAACGGGTCCCAATTTCAAAAGAAATTCAAGGCGTTTTGTGCCCAATATGGAATTCGAAATTACTATTCAACTCCAGCATACCCTCAAAGTAATGGGCAGGCAGAAGCGTCTAACAAAACCATTCTTGATGGGATCAAGAAGAGGTTGGATAAAGCCAAAGGGAAATGGCCCGATGAATTGCCCCTTGTTTTATGGGCTCATAGAACAACACCGAGGAGGTCTACGGGAGAGACCCCCTATTCATTGGCATACGGTACAGAGGCAGTTATACCTCTAGAAGTGGGACTTCCAACCAACAGGACTGTGTTGGTTGAAAGTGGGGGCAATGACAGAGCCCTTGAAATTGAGCTTGACCTCGCCGAGGAGAGGAGAGAAAGGGCCCTAGTCCATTTGGCCTCGTATCAGGAATAACTGATGAAGAGCTACAATAAGCATGTTCACCCACAAGAATTTGGTGTTGGGGACCTTGTACTACGAAAGGTGCTCGGCAACACCAAGGTAGCCAACGAAGGCAAGCTAGGAGCCAATTGGGAAGGCCCGCCTCGGGTGACAGAGATTGTGGGCATTGGGGCCTACAGATTGGTTGATCTGGACGGCGTCCCAATTCCGAGGCCATGGAATGTTCATAATCTGAGAAAATTCTTTGTTTAGAGGAATTTAGTTTTATTTCACTACGTGATTGTGTAGGAATTACGAATAAAATTCCCTTCTAGTTATAAGGGGTACGAATAACGCCCCCTTAAGTTCAGTCTATGAATAAAGACACTCTTTTCCTCACAGTATATATTTGATTTTTTAGATATGAAATATGAATACTGATTTTCTTTTCCTTATTCATATTGGGGAGCATGGGATTGGCATGAACGCCATATACGAATATATCTATGCTTGATAGCTTGAGAACTGCGCATGAATAAACGCTAAAGTATGAGAAACTCGTAAAAAAAAATGTGTACCCCAAGTATGAAAACACTTGGGCTGCATACAAGCTGTTCGGGCACTAACACTTGAGTAAGTGATCGTGCTAAAAAGTATGAGATACTATAAAACTTACGATTAACCTTTATATTAAAGGAATCTTAAGAAACATCTGGTATGAGATACCTATAAGTACGAAACACTTATAACATGCCTGCGTACGAATATACGCTGAGGCTTGCATACTAATCGAGTACGAAATACTTGATTCTGTGAGGCATATCAAGATATGTCAAATACTTAGTAAAATCTAAGTATGAGAAACTTACCCCAAGTATCAAAATACTTGAGATGCATATAAAACACACGCAGCTATTCGGGTAAAGATACAATCATTCGAATACGTGATTGTATGATACTTTAAAGTTCGAGAAACTTATTGTTGGGTATGAGACACCTCAAGTACGAATATACTTAGTAACATTCAGGCTTGCATATGAGAACATGCAAGTAATCAAGTACGAAAGGCTTGGTTTTGTTATGACAAATTACGAACCTACGAAACAGGCATAACGAAATACTTGCATAAAAGCTAAAAAGATTACGATAGTCAAAACACGAGGAGGTACGAGATACCCAGACTACGGCCACGAAGGGCCGAACAAACGCCAAGGCAAAGTTATGCCATGAAGGGCCAGATACTTGTTTCATCACAAACATAAAAGAAAAAAAAGAGATATCAAAGTCAGGTGCCTCGCAGGGCTGAATCAAACTACGGTCGCACAGGACCTGCAAACTGTTTTACGATATACTCACTACATTCAGTCCAGTTCTTGGACCTCAGGAGTCATCTGCTCGGCGGCCTCTATTCCAATCTCCCTTGGAACACCGGCATCCCCTTCTTCAACTATGGGATCGTTATTTGATCCCCGAACAGGTGACTCCACCGCAGCAGGTGTATCCTCTTCAGCACCAGCAAATTCTTCGATCTGTTGATCGATGTCGTCATCTGGATTCCCCTGGGGTTCATTCGCAACCTGAACTTGTTTGCTCGGCAAATCATTGTCCTGCCAGAGGGGCGAGTCCTCAGCCACACCGACCTTGGACAAGCAAGCTTCCCAGCTTGCAGCCCAGATCTGGTCCTGAAGTTCTGGTATTTGCGCCACGTAATTGGCCGTTGTAACGTTGAACCCCTCGTTGTATCCAGCATCAAAGGCCGCCTTCTTAGTGTTGTCGATCTCTGCCAACGCTTGCTTAAGGTTGTCTTCCGCGGTCTCGAGACTGCCTTTGGCCTCAGCGTAGTCCGCCTTGGCATTATCTCTCTCCCTCTCAAGTCTCGTGACTGTTCGGAGCAGCCTCGTATTGTCATTGAGCAATTTGACCCTCTCGGTCTCGGCAGCTTGGAACTTCTGCCCCAGAGTCAACATCTTTTGAATACACTGTCCAAACAGCAGACGATTGTTAGAAAGATTTCCAATTAAAGTCTTTTGCTATGAAGGAAATTTTGTGTACCTTAATCCCACTGACGAGACCAGTGGACACCAGCCTATCTGCTGGCGAGGCGGCTTCTTTTTGCATGTCCATAGGCAGAGATAGTGCCTGCGCCAGAGCCAGTGCCGTCTCTGAAGAGCTGGCACTATCCCCGACGTGAACGGGGCGATCGCCTCTGATAAGTGCGGGAGCCCACGTTTGAGGAAGCACTTGGAGAGGAGGCGATTGGGGCTGACTGATGTCTGCGTCAGCTGGCGCGTCGGAGGAGGACGGGTCCTCTGTCCTTTGGCGTTTGTCCCCTTGAGTGTCCTCAGCTTCCTGAGAGCTGTCCCGTTCATGTCTCAACGAGGATGCTCCCCCTCTAGTACGACGGGAGCGTGGGGGGGGAGCACCTGTGGATGCCACTCTGCCAGTGGCACCACGTCCCCTTGTTGAGACAAAAAGGAGGGAGCTGAGGTTAAGAGGCTCGCGTGCCATCGTACCTGACTCGGGGGGAGATCGAGAGTAGCTCGAGGAAGACGACTGGCTAGTAGTACCAAAGGTGACGGGCTGCTCGGTCACCTGCTCGGGTATATTCTGCCTCCGTCTAGACCTCCTGAGAACCACCCGGGTTGTGGGAACGCCCTCAGGAATAATAACTTCTCCAGGCCGCCCGGCAAGGGTGACTTCTGCCTACAGTCCGGAGCTCTGCGTTTGTGGGGGTGCTGAGGTTGAGGCTCCGCTGGTGCTCGGATGGGCAAGTCTTCTGTCGATCACCCCTCTATATGCAGGAGTGTATCCTAGCAGCACGTCTGCATTTCGACCTCTACCAGCTGTTCGGGAACCAGGCTCCCCTGTGTAATTCAGGATCCGATTAATATCCTCTGTTCGGATATGACTCGGAACACGTCTGGGCCGTCTGTTGGCGTTGTCAGCTGCAAGATTGAAGTATGGAAACAAAATACATAAACATGGAAAGGCTACGAGAAAGCAGTAAACAAAGCACTACAGAACAGAATTGAGAGCATACGTGGGTAGCCCCATATGTGCGGGCAATGGAGCCCTATCACTTGGCCATCTTCCCCTATTGGTTCGAATGCTCCCGTTATGTAGAGGAAATCAATCTCGTGGTCACGAGCGGAGTCAGGCAGATTTAGCACGAGCCGTTTGTCTGCCCTCCTAACCTTGAAGTAAAAAGTGTTGTATTCGGGGTTTAGCACAATGCTATACCACCATTGGATGTCCCAAATCCCCAGTTGGGTCCCTAAGATCCTATTCAAAGCCACAATCCCCATCACTAGCCTAAAAACATTTGTAGAAACCTGCATAGGGGTGAGCCGATACCAATTCAAGACCTGACGAAGTAGGGGGTGGAGGGGAAATCTAACTCCTCCCTCAACAATGGCTACGATAGGGATACACATCCTATCCCAGGTGCCCCCGTCCCTGTCTGCATCTAATGGGGCGAGTTCAAGCCCTACATTGTCAGGAATATCGTATTTTATCCTAAAAGCCGCCATGGCTGACGGGGTTTCGCACAGCTTCCTAAACTTTCCTGGTTTAGGGCCGCTATTGGCCTCATTCGCCATTTGAAATATGGAGAGAGGACTATGAAACGAGTAAAGAGGGTATGAATAAATCCCTAGAACTGATGAACGAGAAGGAGCAAAGAACCTTACGAGGAGAACTACGACGATGTCGGAGGTTGCAGACGGCGGCGATGGCGTTTCGAGTCGTTTGGGGTGAAGAAGACGAGAAAGTGATTTGAAATTGTGAGCCCAAATGCAACCCTTCAGAGGTTTAAGGGTTGGGAACGGAGACGAAACGTCTCTCTCCACGCCGTTACGAGTTAAAGTTACGGAAAGCGGAGATTACGCTAACGACGTTTGAAAAAACGTCAGTTCAAAATTAATGCAAAGAGTACGTAATACGCCACGTGGAGTCATTGCCCCGAGACGGTATAATGACGAAGCCGTCAAAAACATCAAAGGGTATTAAACTTGATGGCTGCCCGGGGCTGACGAGTATGGTCCAAAACTGTTATGTCTAGAAAAGCTTCACCCATTGCCCCCGAACAGTGGCAAGCGGATAAAGCTGGGGAGCAATTATAGGGAGGTATTCCCGAGCAGGTACGATTAGTCGCCGAACACGTGATCTATTAGGGACATGTGGCAGGCATAACAAGTCTATCGCTGGGCAGTGCGATGAGCAGCGATGTGGACCAGTGACACGTGAAGTCATTGGTCCAGACAGTCTGTTCGGCTGATAAGGTCAAAGACATGTGAAGTCATTTGTTCAGATATAACGACGTGAACCAGTTGTATGTGAGTTCATTGGTCCAGGAGAACTGTTCGGCAAAGAGGTAGCCGAACAGTGGAGGAAGTTGCCCTAAGTCGTGATGTGGCAAGAATACTCCGGAATGGTAATATTCCGTAAGAGAATAAGATCCCGAGTATATAGGATCGAGGCAAGAGACCCAACGTGAGTGGGGTGTTCGGATAATTATGGGAAAGAGTCCCATAATGTTTAAGCTATTATACAGATAAGGGAACGAGAATCCATAAGATATTAGGTTTCCTATACGAGGTAGGAATCCTAGTACAACAGGGATGCTTGGGCAGCAAGCACCTGTGAATCTATAAATACGAGGTAAACCTGGAGGTAAAGGTACGCAATATTGGTCCATCTCTTATTGCTTTCCTACTGATAATTAGGGTTTCTTGCTAAGTACGTGATACTAACTTAAGCATCGGAGGGCCTTTGCCACGAGAGGCAAAGGTGCGCTCACCCTTTGTCTGTTTTGCAGATTAGGGTTCCGACGAAGAATTAGGGTTCCGGTGTAGAGGCACGTATAGCCGCTGCAAATTGGTGTTGTTCAGAACACTAATTGTTTTCATCCCCCTACAATTGGTGCCCAAGATTTCCCGATTTCTCCTACGCGACTCATCGTAGACCGTGTCAATCATTTTCACTTACAAAACAATCTTTTCAAAATCATTAGCATTGGCTCCGTACCACGGATAACCAAGCCTTTCAAAATCTTTAGTATTGGCTCCGTACCGCGGATAACCAAGCCATACACACCCAACCTCGGTTCCGCCGTTCCGGGTTCCCGAGTATCCTCACAATGGTTCCGCCGCACCGGGTTCCCATTGGCACACATTGCATTGGCTCCTCTCCGCGGATAACCAAGCCATACCTCACCATGGTTTCGCTGCTCCGGGTTCCCATGGGAACGCACAATGGTTCCGCCGCTCCGGGTTTCCATTGGCACACACCCTCACAATGGTTCCGCTGCTCCGGTTTCCCATTGGAACACACACACACCTCACACAATGGGCAAGTCCGGCCACATTGCGGTTTTCAAAACATTTCAACCTTTCCAAACACACCCTAGGTGTCATGTTTCTACTTTCTCGATTCTCGTGTCTCGTTACATGCAAAGACTCCGTGGTAGGACAAAAGTAAACATCATTCATCGTAATCCAACAAGATCATCCAACTCTATATTTAACATGCTCAATTCAACGCTTAAAGCATAACGCCACAAGTAATACAAGCAATTCATCTTAAAGATCAAAATACAAATACTTGATATGGAAAGTAAATAAAGATAACTTACTTTGAAATGGAAGATAACGTGATCTTACATATACATAGGGATAGGGTAAGAGTATCCTACCTTGATCGGAAACTAGTCGGGGCCGAATAAGCTAGGTGGAATTTCTCCCGAATCTGGACCGAACTTCGAACGGCAGTAACTCGGTCAATCTTTGGCCGAATAGAGTCGTTCTTGGGTCGAGAACGAAGCTCAAGAAATTCTCTACAACTTTCGTGAAGAAAGTTAATCCTAGAAATGACTTTAGGTTGGAGAAAAATGGGGATGAAAGAAGTGACAGTGAGCTGTCAGGAAATGGAAATCCAGAAATTTTACTGAACTTCGGATGCCAATATCTTGGTCATTTCTTAACCAATTGGGGTGATTCTTGGGTTTAACTTCAAGGTTTCGAAGTTCTCTACAACTTTCTAGAAGGAAGTTGATCCTAAAAATTACTCTAAACAGGAGAAAACTGGGGATTTCCGACGGGACAGTAGGCTGCCCAGAAAATCAGAAATGGTTTTCTAGAGAGAAGGAAGAGCAAATGCTTTGAGGTGTGAGTTCAAAGCATGAGAATGGCCTTCTATTTATAGGCAAGAGCTTGGCCCTCTCCTCTGTCTCTCTCTCTCTAAGTCTCACCTTGACACTTGGCAAGAGATCATGGAAGATCAAAGGCAATCCTAGGCTTGCATGGCTATTTTTGTACCAAGATTTGATCTTGGATCAATTAAATGGTGGAGATGAGATTGGTACAAGATCCAAGGGTCTAGAAATTGCAAGGTGTACAAAAGAGTACAGTGGAGGTTAATGGAGGTGGTTTCTTAGCAAGGAAGAAAGATACACCAAGGATTTTGAAAGATCAAGAAGATCAACCAAGGTACAACCAAATCCCTTCTTTCCTCCTTCCTCTCTCTTTCTCCCTCTCTCCCTCTCTCTCTCTCGGCCCTCTCTCCTCTCTCTCTCTCTCTCTCTCTCTCTCTAGTACACACACACACACACATATATATA
>BPLS01023146.1:0-10023 GCA_019656275.1 Rhododendron kiyosumense
AACCCACTATCTAGTCAACGTTAGAACAAAAGAGGTTACCAAATTAAAGCCAACAAAACCCCTATCCAAGATATGACCTAAGCCCTATATTGTTCAAGCCTGCAAAACTTGACCTCTGCCTTACCCAGTGCCGGCCCCGACATTTGGGTTGTCCAAGCCCAGCCTTATGTTTTGTTGCCCATCTACTATTAAGTCATACAAAATTTAAATATATATATTTTTTAAAATTTTGTGTATATATATATATATATAATATAAGTATCAAAAAAAACAACAACATCAAAGTTACATGTTGTTCCTTTAGCTTGAATAATATCGTAAAAAATCAACATCAAATGTAACCCCGGTTATTGTGCTTTATAATTAACATGATCTGATTAAAAAAAATAACTTCCCTTTGCATTTTTTAAAGCAAATTTCTCAATTAAGTCATCATATTTTACTTATCCATGAACTCGGGTCCATTCCACTAAGTTTTGGTTATTCAGCTTTTTGTGCTTTTTAGTTGATATATGTGACAAGAATAACCTGTCTTAAAAAGTGTACAAAGTTACAAAAAAAAAAAAAAAAAGTCCCTAAATGCTTTTAATGGAATGATGCATCATTTTCAATTGAGATCATAGCTAATCTATTTAATCTCTCTTGCGAAATGATAGTTCGAAGGTAAAAACAAAAATGAAACTGATATTGACACTTCAAAAATTGATGGAGGCACTCCAATATATCAGTGTAATTCCAAAACCACTTTCATTTATTTTTTAGGGTGCCTCCATCAGTTTTTGGAGAGCTAATATCAATTTCCAAATAGAAACTATGTTAGCTCGCTTAATTTTATTTTAACTATGACTTTTTTTAATCAAATGTAAGAATATATCTACATTACTCCACTATTGTGTTTGTTAAGTTAGAAAATTTCCAACAAAATAATTCAGGAATTTTTATTTTTTTTTGTAATATTGTGGGTTGGGAGGAAAACAAAAAGTGATAGAACAAAAATGGAAAAATAAATTGTGGATTGGGAGGAAAACAAAAAGAGGGAGAGAATTAAAAAAGAAGAAGGTGAAAACAGGGAGAAGAGGCGCCAGGATTCGAACCTAGACACTCTTGATCTTTAACTATATGCTTTGGCCACAATGCCCAGCTGATGCCTTTTGGCAAATATGGGAAGCATGTTTATATTTATATCTAACCTAAATTAATTTTTTTTTTTTTCGGATGCCCCAGCCCGGGGGGTTGCCCAAGCCCGAGGGCTTGCGGGGCTTACCCCGGGGCCGGCCCTGGCCTTACCACCAAATAAGGTATAAATGTGTGCTTGGAAGTTTTTAGGGCGACAACCAGACACATCCTTGGCTTCAAAGGTAATGTAATACTCCAGGGCTCGAATACTGGAGGTGTAGTTTGCCTTGAGGAACTTCACAAACTGGTACTTCTTTTGTAAGTTATTATACTCATTGTACTTGTCAAGAGCTAACTTGGCAATGTCTTGATCGAACCTGCTCCAATGTCCACAATCCACCAGGCAATGGGCACAACCGAACCGGTCTAAGGTACATCTGTTGGAAATCGATGTCGTCAGGAGCATTGCCTATATCAAAACCCTCGCTCAGTTTGATCCTCTCGTGGTACTCTGTGTAGTCTTGGAAGGTGAACGAGCGACGGGGTTTTACCCCAAATAAATGTTCTCTCACTTTTTGAGCTCGTACGAACTCCTCGGGAGGAAAGTCAGCAGCCATTATCTAACTCGTCCTTTCCTATTTTTGATAGAGAAAGAAGAAATCAAGAATGCGGCCACGAGGGAAGAAGAAGATTTAAGCCTAAGGGATGGGATGGGATACCTTAATTTGTTCCTGGTATATATAGACAATAAAGTGCCCATGAAATACCCCTCGGTCGAATCCCATTCCTACTCTGATTGTGTGGAATGCTGCTAACCACATAAATAATAGTCCACGACATCGTTCGAGATTAGTTTATAAACTTAACGAGCTTAAAGAATACTAGAATAGCTAAGCTAATTGCATTTCGGTACTAGATATAGGACGCATCAGGTGTCGTCCTTGTATCTGAGCTTCCTAACACCATTGTTCTATCACACCAAAACTAGAATTTCTTTCTTATCACCATGGTTCACCATTCATCCAATTTGCCACAAATCTCTCAATTGGGAATCGTCAACCGTTCAACTCCCAATTTTGCTATCGGTTAGCTATATCTCTACCTTGTTCATCTATTAAGCCGGCGGAGTCCATTGAATCATCGCTTAAGAAAATTTTCCATTGAATCATTGTTTGGTCTTCTTAAACAGTTTTACCTCCTTCTTTTTTTCTCTCTATTTTATCCAAATTCCTCCTAAATAACATTTCATCTTTTAGAAATTTGTTGTGTTTTCCCCATACCCTTTGCATCTCTAAGCATCACTAGCCACAAAATTTGCCCTTGCTTTGGTCAAAGAAAGGTACCAGAAACCAAATAAGAGGCCGGCCAGGGGGATCGATACGGACGACCTTAGCAAAGGACTCACCGACGGAAGAAGTTCATCATTTTGGCGAGAAAGCTTACACTTGAAAGTCAAAAAAGAGAGTAAGATAATACTACTCCAGTAAAAGTCTCTTGGCTAGCTGTTGATACACTGGATAACAGGGTTTTGAAGTGCGGTATCGGAAGACATAACGGTATTTAAAATCCTGTAGGATATGACAAATTAAGCCCTCTAGAGTTTGTGTTCAGACATATCGCCTTGTTCGTTTGGGGTCTCAACAATTCCTAGGCCCAGTTTTCAATAAATTTTTTCTATCATTTTCTCAACATTCATTACTTCAAAAATCTCCCTCAAAACTCAAACCGAACAGAGAATACTATTCATTGGACATGCATAATACGCAACACTCTCCATTAGTTACACATGTATCCACACTGAGTGACGGATTTCACAGCAATATGTAGTGTTCAAAGAGTACTGTTTGGGCATTAAGCGGCAGTGCTCAAGAAATCCAATAATTTTCCATGGAAAAAAACGTTATTTGCCTCCAAAAGTGTTGGATGATCCGGTTTTTTTTTTAAAAAAAAAAACTCTTCCAAAGAAGAGTTCTTCAAAATTCGGACCATTAATTGCTGAGACAAACGGGTGAGATCGTCTGCCTATCTCCCTTTTCCAAGAATCCAGAGCATTAAAAAGAAAGAAAGAAAGAGACGGTCAAGGGTCCCCACCCAGAGGATGTGGATGAGTAGTAATCTTTCTTTTTGAACTGGATGAGTACTAATCTTCTTCATCTTGTTTCTTTTGGCAAGACGAACAGATTTGATTCCGGATGTACACGAATAGGGAACTTGACTATACATGCTCTGCTTTTGTTTATGGAACAAAAGTACAAAACCGAAAGAAACTTGTGCCCTATCTATCTATCATTCACACGCAGCAACTGGGCCAGATTTATCACTGTCTGAAACACAGATTTTGCACTTGTGGATTCCGCATTCGCCAAAGCTGTAATTTAGAGATGGCAACGGTGCCGTTCGGTTATGTTATTGGTTACATCAAAACCGAAACCGGTACTTACCCCTAAAACTGAAATCATAATCAAAATCGGCTGTTTTCTTTTTATCTAAACCATAGGCAAAACCGTCAGTTACCGATTCGGGTCAGGGGTTTTTTAACTGAAACTGGTGATCAACACTGTTAATTGCCAACCTTTATCAACCAGACGAAAGGGGCAGAAAAAAATAAAGAACGAAGTGAAGTATAAGTGCAGTTAACACAGAATGAATCAATCCTCCAAGTTCCAACCACAGAGACAAAATCACAACTCATAAAAAAGTCAACATAAAATTCCTCTTCCAAATATGAAGACAATTAAGGAGATTGAATCCACAAAGTTCGAAGACCCTAAAATAGGGATGGCCATCTCGGCCAATCCGTCTGTATCCGATCCGTTATTCGTCCCGAACGGATCGGATTTTTTGGATATCGGCGCGAATTTGGATGTAAGTCTGTCCCCGCCCTGATCCGCCCTGAATCCGATCTCTATCCCCGATCCGCCCTGATCTGTCCCCAAATATCCGAAAATCTTTTTTTTTAATCAAAAATCTGCCTCCGATCTACCCCAATCCGCCCGATTTGTCCCCAAATACTCTTTTTGATAAAAAATCTGGGTTTTTTTTTTTAAAAAAATTTGGATTTGGATATCCATTTGAATCTCCGTTCCCCATTTGGAGCGGGGATGGAGGACCGAATATATCTCCGTTTGGAGCTCAGGGGAGGATTCGGAGGTTGGGTGGAAGGTTCAAATTCGGATTCGGATATTGCAATATCCGCCTCCGATCCGCTCCGTTGCCATCCCTACCCTAAAATAGCATAAAATGCCAACAAATTAATATACCATAGAGTGAATCCATCTTCCACAAATTGGAATGGAATCCATACATTTTGTCCTAGACCACACCACAATGGTGGGGCACTGAATAATTGTGTGCCTAACTAGGTTCAGTAGGTTGTTCGCTCATGAAAGTTTCTGTCAAAGTTAAAGCCGATCGAGATGAGCAGTAGTAGTTCAATTTTGATTTAAAAACTTATTTGTCAGACGATTCGATCTCAAATGGACTTTAATCAGGACTATCACTAGTCCGTCTATCTCGAGTAGCTAGCTTGTGTTTTTATACATCGATAATATCATCAGCTGATCAAGTCGAGTAATAACTTGTTAAGAGCTTGAATAGTTTAACAAGTTTTAGAAAAATGTTCAAGTGGCATCAGTGGCGACTCCGGGAGTTCGGGCGCATGGGGTCATTCGTAAGCATTAATACTTGTACCAATTATAAATCAGGAAAAAAAACAACATAGTATTGGCAATTAAAAATTTAGTTCCAAAAAAATCACATTTAAAGCTTGACAAGCATTGCAACTAATACCTAGAAAATATCGAAAGGCATATACTAGTTATCTTTCTTTTCAGCTCTCGACCAAAAAAATAAAATAAAATACACGAGCTTCTACAATTGCATTCGACGCAGTTTCATATTTTGAAATCGTTGCATTATAGTCTTTTTGTTGATAACATCAAATACTTCATTTTCAGTATATGCGACCAAGCAATCAGTCAACCTTTGGTCTCACATTCATTACATAACCTATTCTTCACATATTTCATTGCCGAAAGCAATGCCAACTTCACACCCGATTCTAATGGGTCGCCTTTTATTTTTAACCGGTAGTGTTTTCTTTCAAGTAACTGTCACGGACAGTTGCTGGACTTGTCTCACGAGTGTGTCCTACAAACATATCTTCACGTATATCCTTGCATTGTGGAAAAATATTGGATTGTCCGGGACAGTTACTGGAGACAACACCCCATCCCTTTTTATTCTATAGGCAACTTTAAAGTGTTATAAACATTGGAAAATTATCCAGGTGGTGTTGCCATCAAATTCTAATGGGTCATTTTTTAATTTTTAAAAAAATTTCAATATAGTAGTAGCAAAAAAAAATTTCCATGGGGTCGCTCGACCCTACACCCCAAGCTTTGCCATCTCCACTGAGCGCTATACTTATGTAACAAACTGATCTCTTGAGCGAAGTTCAAGTAGTTTGATTCGTTTACAGTTTACTAGCCCTAGGTAAGTCCACAAGCTATGCAGTATTCATGTGACAACCAGAGTGAAAAGTGAAGTTCGACTCCCACTCGTGTATTATTAATTCATATGTTGGGCCAATCCATAGAGAACTTAGCCTCTGTGATAATTAACCTTTTGCTTGTGGATCGCGAAGATAGAGAAACTTTTAGGTATACTAGGGATACCAAGCCCTATGGTATCTCCTCCGGTCCGTTTCTCATTTTTCGGCTATTTTTCAATCAAATTTGGATGATCGATTTTGTTCATTTTGTAGAGTTTGGCAAGAACCTTAATTATGCCAAAAATTGTATTCATCGGACTTTATTTGATACATGGTTGGTACACGTGAAAATTGCAAAAAAACCAAAGGTGGGTTTTGATTCAGTGTGTTTTTGGACTCAGTTTTGGTTTTCTTCAATTTTAACGTGTGCCGATCATGTGTCATATAAAGTCCGATGAACACAATTTTTAGCATGATTATACTTCTTGCCGAACTCTACAAAATGAACAAAATCGATTATTTAAATATGATAAAAAAATAACAGAAAAATTAGAAATGAACGAGAGGGGATACCATGGAGCTTGGTATCCCCGGGATACCTAGCTAAAAGTTTCTCGTTGGAGATAAACCTAGTCGCCCGAATGACTCGGACATTGGACTGGATACCGAAATAAAAAATAGAAAGATATATAACTTTGTTAAAGTCATGCATTAATCATCTATGTCTTTTCTTAATATTCCATTCCAAGAGGCAAGAGTCCGTAGAGAGGAAGTTAAGAATCTTAAACTATATACCCCAAATTAAGGTTTTGCTCATGAATATGAGAAAGCAAACAAGCGATTGTCCTTCATGAAATCGTACGTATGTTTAAAGCTCACGGAGGCTAACCATTTCAAACTTTAAGATCACTTAAGAGTTTGTCTAATCGTTAACTTCAAGCCGGAATTAATCCAGATGCGAACAAGATGGCCCGAATATCCGATTGTGAAAAACATTAGATATGGTACCCCAGTTGGTTTGAGGAGAGAGCTAGAGACCCCACATAGCCACCCTAGCTAAAAAAGTAGAGTAAATGAAAGATCTAGCTTGAGGGGATAGATTCTATTTCTCTCAATTATCTACTTACTAGACTCCCACTTCCCACGTACCCTTTCACAAATCACTCTCTATATAATACACTTCATTCAGAATTTTTACAAGCACCTTCAAGGCAAAAGCACAAACAAGTAACAGCAGTAGTGAGCAATACCGACAATATGCCTATTTGGAATCCAATTAAAAGTGTAAATGTACCTCTGACCGAAGAACAGCTGCAGGGTTTGTTAAAGAGGTACGACAAAAATGGCGACGGACGGCTAAGTCGGGAAGAGCTGAGGGAAGCGTTCCGGAGCTTGGGGTTGAACCTCAGCGGGTGGAGAGCGTGGCGAGCACTGCGCCACGCCGATAAAAATGGTGATGGGTTCATTAGCGAAGAGGAGATGGAGGAGCTCGTCAAGTACGCTACAAAAAAATGGGGATTCACTGTTTGTTAGTAGAACTTATTACTCCTTTTATTGTTTTCTTCTCCTAGTAGAACTTATTACAAGAACCCTTCAATTATAATAGGGAGAGGTATTGTAGTTCTATGTATGACTAAGAATATGATGAGAAATAGGAAGTTATGAAGCTGTAGTGATTATGTGTAACCACTGCAACTTTTCTTGTATATATATAAAAGAGAGAAAAATGTGAGAGCTTTGTAAAAAGTTAGCTAGTGAATGCGACGGAGTCCGATTTCGTTCACCTGTCTAAATAGTAACAAAGCTAAAGATCCCAAGCTTACCTATCTTATCTTTTTTCAAGGAAAGGTTACCTACTCCCTCCGTTCCAAATTCTTGGTACTCTTTCCTTTTTTTGGAAGTTTCAAAAGATTGGCTATATTTTCTAATTTATAGTGTTTTTTATATCAAATATGAATCTTATTTGATAGATTTCAATAATCTCTTTTATACAAAGTTTTTAAAATCACCTAAAAGATTATACTACTAGATTGTAAGATATAATCAATTGAAAAAATGACACGCACTCCCAAAAAAGGCGAAGATTTTTGGGATAGATGGAGTATTTACTTTGAAATCATTATTCACTTACCTTTTAGTGGGTAATGTTTACCCCACTTTTTAGGTGAGTGAATAAAATCGGACTCGAATACGAGCCCAATACGAGCCCATGAAATGGTGATATGAATAGTACTACGTTAGCTAGTGATCAATATGACCCATGAGAATAGTGATATGAATCGTAGCCTTGACTCCATTTAATTTTATAATGACCCTATTGAGAAATACTTATTTACGGAGGTGTTGTACAACACCTCTGTAAATAACAACACCTCCGTAAATAAGTATTTCTCATCCCCGTTCGGCTAAATAAGTTAACTGGCTTATTATATTGTCCTTATTCAAATTTTTTTCTTATTTGTTAGTTTTTCATCAATCTTTTGGGGATTATTGCATCGTCATGATGAGAAGAATCTAAAAAGTAAAAAATTATGATTGAAACTCAATTTTTTTTGAATAAAGACGAAAAAATTGGCTTATTTTTGTCTTTATTAAAAAAAAAAGATTTCGATCGTAATTTTTTATTTTTTAGATTCCTTTTATCATGACGATGAAATAATTCTCAAAAAATTGATGAAGAACTAACAAATACGAAAAAAATATGAATAAAGACAAAAAAATAAATCAATTAACTTATTTAGCTGAACGGTGTAACTAGGCCAAATTTATCACTGCATGAATCTTTTGGAGTAAAAATCACAGATTTCAAAGTAGTGGGCCTCAAATGCACATGTATTCGCCAAAGTGGTAGGAGTATTTCGGCTTTGGCCTTTTTCAGCCACGATAATTCTCTACGCACTGATATGTTTGTATCTCTCCCGGGCCTGTTTGTTTTGAGATATTGGAAAACAGGGATAACCTAATATATAGGGTCCCACCCCATGATTTCGCATAGGGCAAAGGGCACATTAGGGCTGCAAACGAGCCGAGTCGAGCCGAGCCACAGCATGTTCGAGCTCGGCTCGGTCTTTTATAGGGAGGCTCGAGCTCGAATCGAGCTCGAAAATATGGGCTCGAGCTCGGCTCGATAATCAGTAGCGCAGCTCGAGCTCGGCTCGTTTAAGCTCGATAGTATATAAACGAGTCAGCTCGGCTCGAACTCGAGCTCGTTTAAAACTCAACTTTCACTTTTTAAGTATATATACCCCCAAATCAATATATATATATATATATACACACACACACACACACACTTGGCTCGCGAGCCGACTCGAGCCGAGCTCATCGCAACTCGAGCTCGGCTCGTTTATGAAACGAGCTTATAAAACCGGCTCGAGCTCGTTCGTTTACCTTCCGAGCCGAGCTTGAACGAGCCAATAACGAGCCGAGCGGCTCGGTTCGTTTGCAGTCCTAGGCACATATAGCTGGCTTGGGCCGGCCCTGATCCTCCAAAATTATTGGTCCGTCAACTGAATACCGAGTCATGGAAAAAAGGTAAGTAACTGTTAAAGTCGTGGAATCACCTACACCTTTATTAGTCTTTTAACTATTCCATGCCAAAGAGGCAAGAGCTAAAGTAGAGGTAGTTAAGATATACTGTAATTGGGTCCTTGATAAAAAATAAAAAAGGTTTGATTAGAGGAGAGACTCCGCTTATCCTCCCTGAAAGGGAATGGGAGATGCTGCCAAGCGGTGCAAAGCAACCGATCTGACCGCTCATATTGATAATCGACGGTTCAGATCTTAACTGAGCAATGGATGGTGGATGGTTTAAATTTGTATGCGCTCAAATTTAATCTGAGTCGTCCGTACCAAGATAAACGGCCAGATCGACTTCCTTGCACCCGCTTGGCAGGAAGCCCGGGTCCCTTGAAAGTAAGGGGATTAATTCTATTTCTCTCAGTTATCTAGCTAGTCAGAGAATCCCACTTCCCTGCAACTATGTTTGTAAAAAGATTAAATTGCTTCATTTTTATTCAAAAAAAATTCTGTCTATTTGAAGTCTCTCACCATCTACTTTGTGGGTATTTGACTATTTGTTGGTACAATTTAAGTTATGGTAAAAATCGATTATTCGAATGCAAAGGCAAACAAAATGAAGTTCCTAAAGGTATTCTCTCTTTGAATTGACTTTCAACTCACAACAGAAGCAGAAAATAGAAAGTATACCAAACAATTTTTTTATTTTTTTGAACAGCAATTTATATACTCCACCAAAGACCTTTCAGTACAAAAGCTAGCCCGGATATGTTAGGGCCATGAGATTGGCCTTTTTTTTATCCGATGAGTTGGGCTTTTTTTTATCCGATGAGTTGGGCATGGACCTAGATGTTTTGACATGGGTGGGCTGGGCCCGAGTCCACATTTTGGCAGGA
>BPLS01023147.1:0-14926 GCA_019656275.1 Rhododendron kiyosumense
GCCCCCACCACCATCTCTACCACCACCACGGCTCCACCACTCCCACCACCTCTATCACCATCACGCCCCCACCACCACAACATCAACCATCACGTCGCCGCCGCCACCACCATAATGGCGCAACCTCCACCACAATTACCACCACCACAACCACCATTACCACCCCGCCCCGACCACCACCTCCACCACCACCACCACGCCACCACCACAATGACCAAATGCACTATACATACTTTTCGTTTAGACTGCAAATTATTAAATGAACACTAACGCCCATGACAATTTAAACTGTAAATTTGCACTTTTAGACTGCAAATTTGTTAATTAAACACCAACGCCAGAGAAAATTTAGACTGCAATAAAGGCACTTTCGTAAACTTTGCGGTCTAAAAGTTTAAATTTACAGTCTACCCAAAAATTTAGACTGCAAATTATTAAATGAAAACAAAAGCCAATGAGAATTTAGACTGCAAATTTTCACTTTTAGACTGCAAATTTGTTAAATGAACACCAACTCCAGAAAAAATTTAGATTGCAAATAAAGGCACTTTCGTAAACTTTGTAGTCTAAAAGTGCAAATTTGCAGTATACACAAAATTTTAAATTGCAAATTATTAAACGAACACTAACGCTAATGACACAAAAATTTAGATTGTAAATTATTAAATGAGCACTAACGCTAATGAGAATTTAGACTGCAAATTTGCTCCTTTTAGATTGCAAATTTGTTGATTGAACACCAATGCCAAAAAAAATTTAGACTGCAAATAAATGCACTTTCATAAACTTTACAGTCTAAAAGTGCAAATTTGTAGTCTACACATAAATTTAGATTGCAAATTATTAAATGAGCACTAGCGCCAATGAGAGTTTAGATTGCAAAGAGAAAATTTAGATTGCAAGTTTGCACTTTTAGAATACAAATAAATGCACTTTTGTAAACTTTATAGTCTAAAAGTGTAAATTTGCTGTCTACACAAAAATTTAGAGTGCAAATTATTAGATGAACGTAATGCTAATGAGAATTTAGACTGCAAATTTTCAATTTTAGACTGCTAATTTGTTAAATGAACACAAATGCTAGAAAAAAATTTAAACTGCAAATAAAGGCACTTTCGTAAATTTTGCAATTTAAAAGTGTAAATTTGTAGTCTAGACAAAAATTTAGACTGCAAATTATTAAATGAACACTAACGCCAATGAAAATTTAGACTGCAAATTTTCATTTTTAAACTGCAAATTTGTTAATTGAACACTAATGCTTGAGAAAATTTAGACTGCAAATTTATAAAACTTTTAGACTGCAAATAAATACACTTTCGTAAATTTTGCAGTCTGAAAGTGCAAATTTGTAATCTACACACAAATTTTGACTGGAAATTATTGAATAAATACTAACATCAATGAAAATTTAAACTGCAAATTTTCACTTTTAGACTGTAAATTATTTTCTTAAAACACTAACGCCAATGAGACATCAGAAAAGCAAGTGTGACCCAGAAGGAAGGTGAATTACCAAAGAAGAAGTGGTGGTGGTGGAGTGATGGCGGCGGCGTGGTGGTGGTGGTGGAGTAGTGGTGGTGGTTGTGATGGCGGTAGTGGTGGTGACGGTGGTGGTGGTGGTGGCGGCGGCGGCATGGTGGTCATTGTGCTGGTGGTGGCAGCGTCGTGGTGGTGGAGTTGTGGTGGTTGTGGTAGCGGCGTCGTGGTTGTGGTGGCGGCATGGTGGTGGAGTGATGGCGGCGACGGTGGTGATGATGGAGTGGTGGTAGTGGTGGTTGTGGTGATCGCTTGGTGGTGGTGGTAATTGTGGTGGAGGTGGCGGCGTTGTGATAGTGGTAATTGTGGTGGAGGTGGCGGCGTTGTGATAGTGGTGGTGGTTGTGACGGCGTGGTGGTGGAGTGATAGCGGTGGTGATGGTGGTGGTAATTGTGGTGGAGGTGGCGGCGTTGTGGTGGTGGTGGTTGTTGTGGCGGCGTGGTGGTGGAGTGATAGCGGTGGTGATGGTAGTGGTGGTGGTGGTGGTGGTGGAGTGGTTGTGGTGGTAATTGTGGTGGAGGTGGCGGTATTGTGATGGTGGTCGTGGCGGCAGCATGGTGGTGGTGGTAGCGGTAGCGGCGGCGGATTGGTGGTGGAGATGGTGGTGGGGGCATAGTGGTGGTGGAGGTGCCGGTGATGGTGTTGGTGTTGGTGGTGGTGATGGAGTGGTGGTGTTGGTGGCGGTGATGGTGATGGAGTGGTGTTGGTGGCGGTGATGGTGATGGAGTGGTGGTGGTGGGCGTGGTGGTGGTGGTGGCGGCGACGTGGTGGTGGTGGTTATGTGGTTGTAATAAGATGAAAAAAATGAAAAAATATATTTTTTGTATTAGCCAAACAAGGCCCTTGTTTCTTTTATATAGATTATTTTTGTCATTGAAATTTTTAGTGGACTAGAAGTGTTAGGAACTTTAGAAGTGGATTGGGTGGGTTAGAAACATGCTATAATGGACTTATCAAAAACTCTCCCTATTTTTTAAGAACGCTTAGCAGAAGGCTTTTTGCACATGTTTCTTGATAGGATTAAAAAAAAAGGTAAATTTTCAGATTGATATCCTTAACAAAAATTTGCAGAACCGCCACCAACTAGAAAGCCATTCAAATTGAAGAACGGTTACTTGCGTTTCGCAATTAAGTGTTTGGGTCCTACCTTCATATGTGTTGACTCCACACATTTTTGTGAAAGGAATGAGCATTGCTTTTGGAGCACAAAATAGTTACTCCTCTCTCGTCTCCTTTATCACACAAGGAGATGGTATTTGGCTATTTGCCGTATAAATAATGCTCTGGACTTTCAAAGGGCGTGTTTGTGCTCAGATTTAGATACAGGATACTAGTTGATGTGATTGATTATATCATCATTTTTTTTGTCGATTGAGAAAATTGTATTAATAAACACTCAGCGACACTTACAAAACGGAGATAATTATAAAGAATTTAGACAAAGCCAAACTAATCATCTAACAAATAAAAATGAGTAAATCACAAGGCAATAGATATCTTTCATTCTAACCCAGATATGGTCTGATGCAATAGCAGCACTTTTAACCTGTCAAACATCTAATTAGGAGTCTCAAACGAGAAAAAGTGCGAAGTAAAGGATAAAAACACTAAATATCCAGATAATCAGATGCATTCCAACTAAAGATGAATGTACCAATGAACTCCTAAGAATTAGTGAATTACAGATCTGCCTAGCTGTCACGAGTTGCCCCGCCAAAGACATCATCTAGGGATAGAATACTGAAATACAGATATCATTGTGAAGCAATCTCGATTGAGAGAATTTGATTTATAGACAAAATTTGTCTAAAGACGAAACTACCAACTCTTGTAAAATGAGAGTGTGGGGCAGGGTTCGGCCACGTCATTGGCAATTGACTAACCACAGGGGTCCACAAGTTGACCAGTGGCTCACAGAGCCTGTCTGCTAGCAACGCCCTGAGAGACACCGACCACTGAAGGGGACCACCAAGCACGAGAGACTCGGCAAGCTTGTGCTCCCAGGATGATTGGCCTCTTACTCTGATAGTTCGGCAAGATCTCGCCGAACCAAGGCTACTTGGCACAAAGGATGTCCCATCCAAAGAGTGCCAGATAGCCTTATCCGGATACACCTTTTTATGCTAAGCCACCACTTGCCTCCTGACTAAGAGAAGAAGTCAAGTAGAGATAGGTAAGGGGAGGGGCTAATATGCCACGCCAGCTAAATGCCAGCAAATGGCTGAGAGCTGGGGTGTCCTAACTATGTTGGCCAATGATTGGAGGAAAGAGCTCATGACAGACTTTTTGGATAAGAGCAGCCTGTAGGGGAGCGAAATATCCGAAGGATAAAATAATTGGAAATGACTAGCCGAGCTTTAGCGTTATCGCCGAAGTTAGACCATGGTCCTTCGGATGCTTCTTTGTTCGTTCGGCTTATACGTTTTGACTCTGAGGACTGTTGTTTCT
This sequence comes from Rhododendron kiyosumense, assembly GCA_019656275.1. Lineage (NCBI taxonomy): Eukaryota > Viridiplantae > Streptophyta > Magnoliopsida > Ericales > Ericaceae > Rhododendron > Rhododendron kiyosumense. The sequence goes on from BPLS01023147.1 coordinate 3,988, forward strand.
TCGGTGGAAATGTCTTTGCTCGGCGACCGCCTTTCCAGAACCTTCTGGAAGATTCAGAAGAGACGTGGGAAGTCATCTTTGGTAGATGAGGTGGCATCTCTGATTGATGCGACCCCACTAACCCTCAGCAGGAGACAAACAATTAATGACTCTGACTCGTGACGTCATCCGAGCGTAGCCGATCACGTGGGTGTCAGGGACAGCTTGCATCACACTTACTCCCCTAATCCTTGCCTATAAATAGAGGAGAGCATCATCCAAGAAGGAGTTTGAGACTTCTAAGCTCTAATCTTCCCTCTCTCTAAGCATTTATTCTTACAAAACTTCTTTTCTCCAAGTTCCCTTTCCTGACTAGATCGTTGGAGCTTCTTCCCGGAGGAACATCCCCCTCCGGTTTTGCAGGTACACGAAGATCAACGCACATCTTTTGAGTCAACGGAGAATTCAGCCCCCCACAATTGGTGACTCTGCTGGGGAGGGATTTATTTTCTAACCTTGCATTGTGGGCCAGATCGCTATCTCCACCGTGACTCCACTCGTTCAACTTCATTCTTTTCTTATGGCTCAGCGTCTGCCTCCTCCAGGCCCGGAGAACTTCACCCTCGGATTATCTGGATATGGCTCTCTTAACCTAGGTCCCGAGCAAACAGTAAACCACGTTCCATCGGTGGCAAGACAACTCTCCCTTCCACAGACGGAGTTAGATATAGCCTTGGCGGAGCAGAATCGTCAAGCAGCTGTTATAACCATGCTCCAGCGGCGGTTGGAAGATCGAGATGGAGGCGTATTGGCAACTCCTGCCCGGGACCAGACGGCCGGGCCAAGCCAACCGAAGCGCGCTCACAAGCGAAGTACGAAGATACGTCCTGTGCACACCACCGAGCTAGCCACATCCGAACGACGGACGGTGTTCGAACGGTTGGAAGAGGGGCCTCAGCAGCAAGTAACCCCGCGCCCTCGCTTGTCAAGTCAGATCCGAGCAGAGAGTTCCAGATCCTCGACCACGAGCTCAACGGCAGGCACTAACGGGGGAAGGGCCTTGGCCACGGTGCGCTCATCCGTGCTGCGACACTCAGGCGGACGAGATGGAAAACGGCCCATGGATCTAAACGATCCACCTCGGCGAAGTTACGCTGGTGAGTATCCCGAACGATCAGCGCCATCAAGACAGGGCTCCGAGCATCGTCATCATGATCGACGTTCGGAAGGATCACGGGGACACCATCGAAGGGAAAGCCCAGAAAGGCGTTCCGAGCGAGACAACACTATTACACTGTACGATCAATTCACAGGCCTGGCAACCTTGTATCAGCCTGTTGTTAGAGCAGGAGTAAAGCAACCTCGGCCGGAAGGTTCAAGGGGGGCTCGGGAGCTGGCATGAGACGATAGGGAGCGACAGGGGTACCAAACTGAGCATCGGCGGCGTCACGCCGAGCGTCGAAGCAACCCTGAGCCACTCCGAACCATAACCCCTCCTGCTGCTCATCCCGCCATCGTTCCGGAGGATACAACGAATCTCGGGAAAGCGAAAGCTTCCCCCTTCGTGGACGCCATTCAGCAAGAGCGCCCACCGGAGCGTTTCGTTATGCCAAAGCTCAAGCATTACGAGGCCAAGGAGGACGCAGTCGCGTTCGTCTGTCGCTTTCGGCAGATGATGAGCCTCCATAATTTCTCCGATGCACTCATGTGTAAGATCTTTCCCCTTGCCCTGAGCGAGCCAATTATGCTTTGGTATAATCAACTGAAGCCGAAGTCCATCACATGTTTTAACGAACTAGAGTTGGAGTTCACCAAGCGGTTCGTGACCAGCAATATCCAGCCTAAAACGCTTTCAATGCTGGTCAACATGCGAAGAGCCTCGGGGGAGACTCTTCGGCTGTACACCGAACGGTATTGGGAGGTTTACAATTTGATTCCAGATTGTGATCAGGGGGTCGCTGCCGAGTCGTTCATGAACGGTCTGGTCCCAACTTCGGCAATGTTTCGCGATTTATCGAGGAATCCGCCGAAGAGCATGGGAGAGTTGATGACGATCATTGAGAAGGATTGCGTCCATGAGGAAGCAATGGCTGAGCGAAATGGCCCGAAGGTCATTGAATCTGTTAAACCGAGTGCCATCGGTAAAAAGCAAGTGGGCAATGTTGGACAAGCAGCTGGGGGTAGCAAGCCGAACAATGGGAGTCGGCCACCGCAACATCAAGCGGGGCAGCCACCAAGGCGAGACCCGAGGCCCGATGAATATGTTGCCAAACAGACTACATTTACAGAGCCAATCTACAAACTCATCTCGATCATAGGGAAGCTCCTGTTCTTCTCCTGGCCAACGGGCTTCCTCGGGACAGCTGGTCATGGACCTGGGATGTGCTCGTTCCACAAAGAGCGGGGGCATTACACGACTAAGTGTTTACCCTTCAAGAGATACTTGGAAGAGCTAGCGGCGGCAGGGCACCTCAACCCGTGGATTGATACTCGGAAAAGTTCTCTCCCACCTCCTCCTCCGTTGCTCGGTGGAAACGTCAGCGTCATTCAAGGAATAGCATCCGAGGGGCGTATTACCGAGCTACGGGCGGAAATTAGTAAGGCCGTTGCGGCTCTTTCGGTATGCAATGTAGCAACCTCGGGGAAGAGGAAGTTTGAAGATCCTAATAGTGAAGGCCCTATTGCTTTCACGACCCAAGATTTGGAAGGAGTCCACACGCCGCACACCGATGCACTCGTCGTGACAGTGATAATCGACAAGTCCACGGTGCAGAGGGTATTAATTGACCAAGGAAGCTCGGCCGACGTAATGTTTTATTCAACTTTCAAGAGCCTCGGCCTTTCACCCAGTCAGCTTCGGCCAGCTTCAACACCACTCGTCAGCTTTACGGGAGCCCCGGTATGGCCGCTCGGGATGATCGATCTCCTCGTGCGAGCAGGTTCCCGAGTGATAGACGTTGAATTCGTAGTGGTTAGCTCTCTTAGCCCGTATAACGTCATCCTCGGCCGGGCCTGGCTACACGAGATGCAAGCGGTGGCTTCAACTTATCATCAAGTCATGAAGTTCATCGGGTGGAATGGCCGACAGGAGAGCCTCCGAGGAGATCAAGTGCAGTCCAAGAAATGTTACATCAGCACCGTAACGACCCACCAAAGTTGCCTAGAGGTTCAATGTGTGGAGGTAGCTGACCCTATCATACTGGAAGAAGTAGGGCTTCCTGCCGAACAAAGGTCTACAGAAGAGCTAATATGCATGCCAATCAACGAAGAGGGAACACGATATTTTCTCGTCAGAAGCTCCTTAACCGAGGAAGAGCGCTGGGAAATGTATGACTTTCTCATGCGGCACATCGAGGTATTTGCCTGGGATCCGAAGGAAATGCCAGGTATCGAACCTTCGTTTGCTACTCATGCACTGAATGTGGATCCAAACAAGAAGCCAGTCATACAAAGGCTCCGACGTTCGTCGGTAGCCCATGTCGAAGCAGTGGTCGCGGAAGTTGATCGGCTCCTGGAAGCCGGAGCGATAAGGGAGATCCTCTACCCAACCTGGCTGGCCAACCCTGTTGTCGTCCCGAAGAAAAACGGCAAGTTGAGGGTTTGTGTCGATTACACTAATCTCAACGATGCCTGTCCGATGGATCGATTCCCGCTTCCTCGGATCGAATAGATGGTGGACGCGACGGCGGGATACGAACGGCTGAGTTTCATGGATGCCTATTGTGGATACCATCAAATACCTTTGGCCAAAGAGGATCAAGAGAAAACAGCTTTCATCTCTCCTCGTGGTGTTTATTGCTACAACGTCGTTCCGTTCGGATTGAAGAATGCAGGGGCTACGTTTCAATGAACAATCACTTCAATGTTCCCTGGGATGCTCGGTCGGATTCTGGAAGCCTACATCGACGATCTGGTATGCAAGAGCAGATTCGCTCGGGATCACCTTCGGGATTTGGAGGAGGTCTTCACTATCCTCAAGATGCGCAAGCTACGACTTAACGCAGAGAAGTGTGCATTCGGGGTCAGCTCCGGGAAATTCCTCGGTTACATGGTCAGCCGCCGAGGGATAGAAGCCGATCCGACGCAGCTCACAGCCGTGCAAAATCTACGGGCTCCCACGACAATCAAGGAAGTGCAGCGCCTCACAGGGATGGTGGCAGCACTGAGTCGGTTTATCCGACGTTCAGGGGACCTCTGTCGACCCTTCTTTCAAGCTATCAAGACTAGCCGCCGAAGATTCGTGTGGAGCGAGGAATGTGAACAAGCCTTGTAGTCGTTGAAGGACTACCTATCTCATGCTCCTCTGCTTGTCAAGCCCCAACCCGATGAAGATCTGTATCTGTACTTGTCCGTCTCGGACCATGCCACAAGTTCAGTGCTTGTTCGAAAAGAAGGGATGGAGCATCAACCAATCTTCTATTCAAGCAAGACAATGACGGAATCTCAGACAAGGTATCTGCCAATGGAAAAGTTAGCATTGGCCCTCGTTTCTGCTAAAACGAGCCTTTTGCCTTACTTCCAATGCCATAGGATCGTGGTCCTTACTGAGTTCCCTCTCAAAGCTGTGCTTCGGAAGACTGACTCGTCAAGCCGGATTCTCAGATTTTCCCAAGATTTGGCCAATTATGACATTCAATTTGAGCCTCGGACGGCTGTCAAAGGACAGGTTTTGGCAGACTTCTTCGCCGAGCTTACCCCTGGGTTGAAGGACGAGGCCAACGCCCTGGATGCAGCCGAAGGAATGGCGCAGAGGGAGCATGCAGATGCTACAGAGGAATGGGTTACTACACCCGAGCTTTATCGTTCTCGCTGTGCGTTCGGTAAGAGAAAGCCCATGAAAGAGTGGGAGTTGTTTTCAGGAGAGGCATGGCGTATGACTGTGGATGGAGCCTCGAATGTCAATGGGGCTGGGGCTGGCGTGGTCCTCGTGTCGCCCGAGGGAACTGTACATGAAAACGTTGTTTCGATCGGCTACCGGGCAACTAACAATGAGGCCGAGTATGAGGCCTTGATTGCGGGTCTGCAGCTTGCTCTTCGGCTTGGCGCAGACTCGGTTCATGTGTTTGGTGATTCAAGGTTGATTGTGGGCCATCTGAATGACGATTACCAAGCCAGGGACGAGCGTATGAATGCCTATGTCAGTCACGTCCTCGCTCTTTTCAAGAAGTTTGGGTGCGTGAAGATCGAATGGATCGCTCGGGAGCATAACGCGCACGCAGACGCACTGGCAGGACTTGCCTCGGTCTACCGAGCCGCAGGCAGCCGCACCATCAGTTTCGAGGTCGACGTTCCGAGCTTCGAACCCTCCGATCCTCCCGTGGCCGCCATTTCGTTCGGCTCAAGCCAATTGGATTCCGTTGTTTTGTACTTGCAAAACCAAACGCTGCCGAAGGATAAGAAGGAAGCTCATCAGATACGGTGCCGTGCCGCCAACTACTTCTTGGATCCTAATGGACATCTCTATCGGCGCACGTTCACAGGTCCCGATTTGAAGGTGGTTTTTGAATCTCAAGTGGAAGGGGTCCTGGATGAGCTACACTCGGGTAGTTGTGGGGCTCATTCAGGTGGCCGAAGCATGGCGCGTCGAGCCCTGACTCAAGGCTACTGGTGGCCGAAGATGGTGAAGCAGTTCGAGGAGTATGTGAAGCGTTGCGTTCGGTGTCAAAAGCAGGCCTCGCTTATCCATCAGCCTGCCTTCCCCCTCAAGATGATTTCTAGTCCTTGGCCGTTCGCTGTGTGGACTTTCGACATTGTAGGAAAGCTGCCTAAGGCCCCAGGATGGTTTGAGTATCTACTCACCGCTACAGACTTGTTCACCAAGTGGGTCGAGGCGAAGCCCATGATCAAGACGACTACTGGAGACGTGGAGCGTTTTATTTGGAAGCATATCATCTCGAGGTTCGGCGTGCCTTACGCCATTCTCTCGGACAACGGCTCCCAATTCGTGGCGTCCGCCCTCAGAGTTTTTTACAAAAAGCGCAAGATAACGATCCAGAATTCCTTGGTGGCATACCCTCAGGGTAATGGCCAAGCCGAAGCTTCGAATAAAACAATCACTCGGGGGCTCAAGCGTCGTTTGGATCGGAAGCTTGGACTCTGGGTTGAGGAGCTTCCCCATGTTTTGTGGGCCTATCGTACTATGCCTCGGCGTTCCACTGGCCGAACTCCGTTTTCAATGGCCTATGGCATGGAAGCCGTCCTACCTCTCGCTACGCAAATCCCGACGGCTCGCGTTGAAAATTTTCATCCTGTGGACAATCATGCACTAGTGGGTTCCGAGCTTGATTTTGCCGAGGAACTTCGTGACAACGCCAACCTTCGGCATGCTGCCTACCAACAAGAGGTTGCTAGGGGCTATAATAAGAACGTTCGTGCTCGGCCGTTTCAGGTTGGTGATCTCGTTCTTCGGATGGTTGTTGAGGCAAACAAGTTGACCAAGCTCAAAGATCCGTATGAAGGACCTTACCGAGTAACCGCAAAAATCGGCCATGGCGTTTACAAACTTGCTGAAATGGACGGAACGCCCGTGCCAAACCCTTGGAACGCTCAGAAGCTTCGGAAGTTTCACGGCTAGAATTTATCTCTACATTTTTGTTTCTTTCGTTTGTAATTTACTTGTAAAGTTGTGATTTTCACTCCTTGTAAGCCTGTAGGGCTATTTAATCGACTTTCGATTTCATTTAATCCTTTTGTTTGTTCTGGGTAATTCATCTCGCCCGAGTTAAGCCGTTGGGCTCGGTATTTCACTCGTTTGGGCGTAATTCTCGTAGCCCTCGGTATTTCACTCGTTTGGGCGTAATCCTTGTAGCCCTCGGCATTTCACTCGTTCGGGCCTCAATCTACGCCTTTAGAATCTCTTGTTTCCGACTCTGTTCCTTCACTGTCTCGTTGGGTACTCCTTCTTCGGTACTCCACCGAGACAGGGGGCTATTGGGAACATTGGGAATATAACACAAAAAACAGCAAACCCGAATAAAAACACTTGACAAAACAAAAAAAAAAAAAATCTTAGCAACATTGCAAAACAAAAGCTTCATTTCTCCAACTTCTGTTCTTCAGCATCCACAACAAATGTTCAAAAAAAAAAAAAAAACGAGAACTTCCTAAGGAGCTGGGAACAGAGAAAGGGTGGGTTCTTCGGCTGGCTGAGCTTCAGAAGGCCCAGCCTTGGAAGGTTGATCTGCATGCTCGATAACTGACGGTTGCTCGGGCTCATGATGCCGTGTGTCGGTCGAATCACGAGGAGGAATCTCAACGAGCGATCTCCTCTCATCATCTGATTCTACCCCGGCATCATCAAGGCCTCTGTTGTATCCCAGCATAAAGCTTGCTTTATGCTGTTCATCTACCATCTCCGCCTGGGCTTCGGCAAGTTCTTCGGCAGCAGTTTCCTCGGCCTCGTAGTAGCCCCGCTCATACTCTCTCTTCAGCTCCGCCTCCATCTCCCTCTTCATCTCCTCCCGTCCCTGCGCTCGGCCCTCGACCAAGCCCTCATCCTTCCCTTCCGACCTGGTCTTTTCGGCAGCTTATTGCATGCCCTTGACCAAATCGTTAAGGTTGGAGACCTGTGTCTCGAGAGCCGAACGCGCAGCTTCGGATTCCTCCCAGCTCTTCTTATATTCGTCAGCCGCGTCTTTATTGGCCTGAAGGGAGATCAGCGTCTGCTTCCTCTTCTTCTCATGCTCGGTGAGATGGAAGTTGACGCTCATGATGGATTGGGAGGCCTGCGGGAAGCAAATAGGAAAATTGTCATGTTTGGGTAAATATATAAAGAAAGGAAACGAGTGCAAAGGGCTTACCCTAGCAGCATGATAGTAATATTCGGTGAGGGCGGCCTTGAGGGAAGGAGGTGATTGTATATCCTTCGGTAAGCCCACCCCGGCTAGGAGGGTAAGGGCTAGGGAAGGATCCTCCCGCAGGCTGTTGGACTTCAACACCTGCTTTTTGTCGGGGGTGATGAAGTTCGGCGCCCACGGGACGTTCTCTTCTACCTCTTTCTCCTTTCCAGTCGGGCTGAGGACCACTCCTCCGACCTCGGTGGAAGCGGTTGCCCTTTGCTTCTTTGTTGGTTGAACGTCCTTTGGCGAAGCCGGAGCCGTGGGAGGACGTTTCTGAGTTTGCTGGGGAGGCACCCTTTTGCTCGGTGCGGGTCCCGAGGTCCCTGCAGCCCCAAACTTCTTCTACAGGGCCTTCTCCTTCTCTTTCTCCTGCATTTTCTTTTGAAGCACATCCTTCATGCTTCGGGGAGGCATGGTTTCTGCTTCTTCTTCAGGAGTAGATCCCTCGATTGGTTCGCGGATAAGGCCTCGAAGAGGTTTATCGAGGCTCGGAAGGACTACAGTAGGGAGATCTTCGGAAGGTGCTTCCTCCTTGTCAGCTTCCTTCTTTCGGATCCTCCCTCCGTATGCTGCCTCGTATTGTAGGATCGTCGGGGCGTCCCTTTCTCCCCAAGGGATTGTCAAGAGAGTGGCAGCGAGTTTGCACCCTCTTGCCGCCTTCGACAAAAGCCTGTTGATCTTTGTGGTGGCTGTCAGAGGAACAAAAGCATCAGAAAGACGAGCAATAAATAGAAAGCAATGAAACGAGTAAGATAAATAATAATGAGGAAAAGGGTCTTCATTTCTTACAAGGATCACCCCTACGTTTAGCGACCTCGAAATGGCCATACTCGTCTGGGGGGTATTGAAAATTCCCCCTAACTTCAACATAATCCGAGGCCCATTTCTCAGAATCATACATGCCTTCAGGGATAATCTTCGCCATACTCCTTTGGGAACAAAGATAGTACCGCGAGTATCTCACATTCCGAGACATCGTGTAGTTCTCGAAAATGTGCTGAGCCTCAAGCGGGAACATCTTAAGCTCGGCGAGCTTGATGATGGAGTGGATTATTCGGTAAGAATTGACGCTCAGCTGACACGGAGTGAGCGAAAAGTGATACAGGATCTCCCTAAGGATCCTGTGCATTGGGAACCGGAGCCCACCTTCGGTAATGGCCATGAGAGGGACAGTGATGTTTTCATCACTGAACCTGATCCGAGGGCCAGGGACCGGAGTAATCACTACGTCGTTTGGGATGCTATAATCTCGACGAAAAGCCCCCATGCCCTCCTCAGTTTCAAAGGACCTCCAATAGGGGCATGGGTCTTTGCCCGTTCGGTCTGGAATGACGTCGGGGTCGAGCGGGATTATCTTCCTCTTCTTCTTCGGAGGGTTGGAGGGTCCAGCAGCTCCCTCTCCTCCCTCGGCTTGGCTCGATGAGGCAGTGGGGACGTCTTTTTCAGCAACGTCCCTTTCCCTTTTAGACACCGTTTCTTCGGTATCTGCACCTTCCTCGGTGGGATCACCCTGCTCTTTTTCCGACTGGCCCTCCAGGTCTATGATATCGCTGTCTGGGGCCATCGTTCGGAGAGGAGTTACTTGGGTGGGGATTTCTACATCGTCGAAGTCTTCGGACCCCACGTCATCGCCCCGAACGCGGTAGTTCCGAGCAAGGTTGGAGATGGCGTCGGCTATCGCCAGGCTGGTACCACCGGCGCCGAGCGACGCACTGTCTACCGAGCGATATGACTCACCGGAGGAAACCGAAGGAGAATTCTCCATACCTAAAAACAAAAGTGCAAGGGATTAGACCAACAGCGAGTTGCAAGGTCGAGTCCTAATGTGTCTATGTTCGGTGAAGAGATAAAACCGAGCGTATCGGTTCTTCCGAGAGACTACTTGTCAGATGGGAAGTTCGAAGAACCTAAGGAAATACCCCTATGCGTGTTCGGAAGAACACAGGTTGAAGATGCACGTGCGTTCGGAAGAACACAGGGACATCCTCAACCTCATCTACAGTGCAGAGGCGATGAAACTAGCCCAAAACGAAAAATAAGGGCTAAAAATAAGCGGAAAAACGACAAGAATATGGAGAAACGTAGAAAATGAGAAGTATACCTTTAGATTAGCGTGAGAATACGAGGAATCTTCAAATCTTCAGAAAATGGCAAGGGTTCTTGATGAAGATGACGATGGCGTCGACTGCAGAATCGTCTGGGGAGGGGGGAGAGAGTGAAAAGTGATTTTCTCTCTCCTCCCTTCACTTTTATATGCCTAGGGCAGAATTCGAAGCGGTGCCGAGCCCCAACCGTTGGATTTGGGCGGGAGATTGATGTGACCGTTGATTCGTGACGCGTGGGGATTGATGGGATGCGCCGTATTGACGTCCAATGGCAAAGCGACACGTGGCGTCCTTTACGTCTGGCAACTGCAGAAGCATTAAATGCAAATTGCAGCTTTGACGGTTCGATATCCTCCTGACGTTTGACATGCATTGAACGTACGGATGACTTACCAATTACCCTCCTTCGGCCGTATTCTTTCAGATGGAGTGCCTCGGCAGTTTTCCTTCGGATGTTCTATCAACTCCTCTTCCCCCACATAAGCTGGAACAAGAGGAGTTGAGGGGCTATTGTAGGGGAGCGAAATATCCGAAGGATAAAATAATTGGAAATGACTAGCCGAGCTTCAGCGTTATCGCCGAAGTTAGACAATGGTCCTTCGGATGCTTCTTTGTTCGTTTGGCTTATACGTTTTGACTTTGAGGACTGTTGTTTCTTCGGTGGAAATGTCTTTGCTCGGCGACCGCCTTTCCAGAACCTTCTGGAAGATTCAGAAGAGACGTGGGAAGTCATCTTTGGTAGATGAGGTGGCATCTCTGATTGATGCGACCCCACTAACCCTCAGCAGGAGACAAACAATTAATGACTCTGACTCGTGACGTCATCCGAGCGTAGCCGATCACGTGGGTGTCAGGGACAGCTTGCATCACACTTACTCCCCTAATCCTTGCCTATAAATAGAGGAGAGCATCATCCAAGAAGGAGTTTGAGACTTCTAAGCTCTAATCTTCCCTCTCTCTAAGCATTTATTCTTACAAAACTTCTTTTCTCCAAGTTCCCTTTCCTGACTAGATCGT